>CAKJTW010000301.1:0-131460 GCA_917880005.1 Nanger dama | reverse complement strand
CAGTGCCTGAGCAAACAACTCAAAGGCTTGTGTCTCACTACTTCTAAGCTTCTCCCCTCTTCTGTACACTCACCCCAAGCTTGGCCATAGCCGCTGGTGAGGGGCCTACAAGGCTGCACTCCTTTCAGAGAGCCTTGAATTGGGGACTCCAGCAACTTTGTTCAATAACCTCTATGGCAAAGAAGTGAAAAAGAACAGATATGCTGTATGTATATGTCATAACAGAATCAGGAGCCGTTACACTGACAAGCACAAAACTGCAAATCAAGCACAGGTCAACATTGTATCGGCATGAGATTAAAGAAAAGAAAAAGGTAATGTCTATTCTATTCCCTCTAATCTCCCTGACTTGGGCCGCTTGCCCTATCTGGAACCTGACCAGATGGCGAGAGTCCCATGACTGGGCAGGAGAGGGGTTGAGGCAGTCAGACTGGGTGCCCTTAATTGAGCCTGCTCCTAAGTAACTACATCTACAAGCTGTAGTTACAGGTTTTGCCTTGGCTGGGACCACAGACCCTAGTGCACCCAAAGGATGATGGCTTGACCCTCTGGCCACAAGGACCTTGGTAAAGTCACCTAAGATCCCCTGGTGCTGGGGTCCCCAGCTGAAGCCTCCTTCCTGAGACTGCAGCCCAGGTTGGGATGAGTCTGAAAGGGAAGGGTGAAGCCTTAAGGGGAAGAAGTAGTAAGACAAGTTCTTGGGTGTGTGCTCAGGCACATTCCACTCTTACTCGCAGCCCTGGAAGCTTTCCCAAAAGCTCAGTTTGCCTGAAGAACCAGAGTTGGACATGAAACAGTGCTGCCTCCTTGTGGCCATTTCCTGTTATAACACCATGAAGAGCTGTGCTGCTGGACATTTAATATTCACAGGGATCTAGGGGCTATAAAAATTAAACACATGCCCTCAAGAAATGTCTTAGGTCATGAAAAAAGAATTCAAAACAAAGTAGGCATTAAATAAGCCAATGTCAAGATGTACATTTAACTCATACCCCCTTTTTTAAATTATTTTTTAAATTACAATACTGTATTTGTTTTGCCATACATTGACATGAATCAGCCACAGGTGAACACAATCTCCCAATGCTGAAGCTCCCACCCACCTCCCACCCCACATCCTCTACCTGAATCATCCTGTGCTCCAGCCCCATGCATCCTGCATCCTGCATTGAACATAGATTGGTGCTTCGTTTCTTACAAGAAAGTATACATGTTTCAATGCCATTCTCCCAAACCATCCCACCCTTTCCCTCTCCCTCAGAGTCCAAAAGTCCGTTCTATACCTCTGTGTCTCTTTTGTTGTCTCACATATAGGGTCATCATTACTATCTTCTAAATTCCATATATATGTGTCAGTGTACTGTATTGGTATTTTTCTTTCTGGCTTACTTCACTCTGTATAATCGGTTCCAATTTCATCCATCTCATTAGAACTGAGTCAAATTTATTCTTTTTAAGGGCTGAGTAGTACTCCATTGTGTATATGTACCACAGCTTTCTTATCCATTCATCTGCTGATGGACATCTAGGTTGCTTCCATGTCCTGGCTATTACAAACAGCACACCCTTTTAAAAATCACATGAAATTATGGCAACATCACTAAACATTAGAGCAGTGCAAATCTAAACTACAGCAAGGCATCACGTCACACTGATCAGAATGGCCATTGCCGAACACTCTACAAGCAGTAAGTGCTAGAGAGGGTGTGCAGACAGGGAACTCTCCTCTACTGATGTTTGGGATGTAAATTGTAACAGCCACAATGGAGGACACAGTGAGGGTTCCTTCAGACATAAAAATGAGAATGAAATTAGAAAACTTCCTAAGACCATACACAAAATAAGCTCCAACTAGTAATAAATGTCTAAAGGTAATGATGGATACTATGAAATTCTTGAGAAAAATATAAATAGGACATGATCTGAGATAAAATGCAGCAAGTCTGCTGCGGATATACCTCTCAGAATAATGAAAAATAAACCACAGATCAGAAAATGGGACCTTATAAACCTGAAAACCATTTGCCTACCAAAAGAAACCTAAATGAGAGACAAGCACAACCCTCAGAACAGGAAGAAAGATTTGCAAACAAAGCCACCCACAAGGAATTCATCTCCAAAACATACAAACAGCTCATGCAACTCAATATCAAAATAAATACAATCCAAGAACAAAATGGGCCAAAGATTGAAATGGATATTTCTCCAAGGAAGGCCTACAGATTGCAGTTAGGCACATGAAAAGATGCTCAGAATCACTAATTATTCTCTCTCTTTAGTCACTAAATCATGTCCGACTCTTGTGACCGCTTGGACTGTAGCACGCCAGGCTTCTCTGTCCATGGGACTCTCCAGGCAAGAATACTGGAGTGGGCTGCCATTTCCTTCTCCAGGGGATCTTCCCCACCCAGGGATCGAACCCAGGTCTCCTGCACCACAGACAGACTTTTTACTGAGTGAGCTACAAGGGAAGCCCTAAATTTTAGTGAAATTCACTCAGTTGTGTCTCATGGACTATACATCCCATGGAATTCTCCAGGCCAGAACACCCCAACCCAGGGATCAAATCCAGGTCTCCCGCATTGCGGGCGGATTCTTTACCAGCTAAGCCATAAGGGAAGCCCAAGAATACTGGAGTGGGTAGTCTATCCTTTCTGCAGGGGATCTTCCTGACCCAGGAATCGAACCAGGGTCTCCTGCATTGCAGGTGGATTCTTTACCAACTGAGCTATTATTAGAGAGAGGCAAATCAAAAGTCCAATGAGCTAAGCATTCACATTGGTCAGAATGGCCGTTTCAAAACATCTTAAAGAATAAATGCTAGGACTTCCCTGGTGGTGCAGTGATTAAGAAACAACCTGCAAATGCAGGAGACACAGGTTCGATCCCTGGTCTGAGAAGATTCCACATATGTGGGACAACTAAGCCCATGGACCAACCCTGTTGAGCCTGTGCTCTAGAGCCCTTGAACCACAACTATTGAGCCCTCTCAATGCAACTCCTGAAGCCTGGTGCTCTAGAGCCCAACATTCTGCAACCGGAAGCTCCCACAACGAGAAGCTGCAGAGTGAAACTAGAGAGTAGTCCCCGCTTGCTGCAGATAGAGAAAGCCTACACTCAGCAACCAAGACTCAGTGCAACCAAAGATAAACGAATAAATAAAATTATTTTAAAAAGAATAAATGCCAGAGAGGGTATGGAGACAAAGGAACCCTCCTGCGCCATTGATCGCAATGTACATAGGTTCATCCAGTAGGGAGAACACATGGGGGTTCATTTTTTAAAACTACATAGAAGTACTTCAGGACCCAGCAATCCCATGTCTGGGCATAAATCTGGAGAAAATAAAATTTTTAAATTTTTTAAACAGAAACCCCTGCAATCTTGGCCCCACAAGGTACAACAGCCAAGTCTGGGAAGCAAGCTAATTGATGAAATTACAGATGAGTGGATACACAGTGGGGTACATACACACAATGCAGTATTTCTCAACCATAAAGAAGTAGGAAATAATGGCAAGCCCAGCCACAGAAGAGAAGGTCACGGTGATCATTTCAAGAGAAGTAAGGGAGACAGGGACAAACAAGTATCATATAGCACTCCTAGCTGTAATCTAAAAATGGATGCAAATGAATGTCATTACAAAAGAGGAACAGATTCACAAACTTAGAATCTAAGAAACTTACGGTTACTAAAAAAGAAATGTGGAGGGGCAGGGATCTATACACATTAGAACGTGTTGTTTAGTCAGTCAGTCACGTCTGACTCTGTGTGACCCTATGGACTTTGGCCCATCAGGCTTCGCTGTCCATGGGGTTTCCCAGGCAAGAGTATTGGAGTGGGCTGCCATTTCCTCCATCGGGGAACTTTCTGACCCAGGGATCAAACCCGTGTCTCCTGTAAGTCTCCTGCACTGCAGGTGGGTTCTGTGTCACTGAGCCAGCAGGGACGCCTTAACACAGGTGCTGAAGGGCTCTTAATAGTCAAAGGTCCAACAGGGCTTTAAATGACACTCGCCTTCAAGCAATGTCCTGGGGAAATCATTGCAAAAGAATTCTAAACAGGGCCAAGTTTCAAGAAGCCAGTTTCAAGAGGTAAATTGTATTCACAAGGTGTAAAATAATAAAAGCACATGGGAAAATACTCCACATCAATAATTATTAAATCAGTGCCAATCAAAATGTCAATAAGCTATCACCTTACTCTAGTCACAATGGCCATCATCGAAAAGACCTACAAAGAATAAATGCTGTAGAGAATGTACAGAAAATGGAATCTTCCTACAATCTTGGTGGGACTGTAACTGCTGAAGCCATGATGGCAAACAGCATGGAGGTTCCTTGAAACATTAAACACAGAGGTATCATATGATCCTGCAATCCCATTCCTGGGCTTCAAAGAAAATCATTCAAAATGACACGTGCACCTCGATTTTCAGGGCAGCACTATTTACAATAACCAAGACTTAGAGTCCACCAAAATGTCCACTGACACAAATATGAAGACTACATTGTACATCTATACATTAAAATACTACTCAGCCTTAAAACAGAACAAAATCATCACATTGGCAGCAGCATGGATGAACCAAGATATAATTCTATGTGAGATATGTCAGAGAGAAAAAGACAAACATCCTAAGTTACCACCTACGGATGGAATCTATAAATTCATACCACTGAACTAATGTACAAAACAGAAATAGCCTGAGAAAACCAAATTCTGATTATCAAAAGAAAGTTAGAAGGGAGGGATAAATTAAGAGTTTGGGATGAAAATATACACATGAATATATGTCAACTTGATAATGAAAAAGGACCTACTGAATAAAACATGGAACTCTCCTGAACATACTATAATAACCTATGTGAGAAAAAAACAAAAATAATAAATATAGATCCACGTATAAGATATTGAAAAGCAGAGACATTACTTTACCAACAAAGGTCTGTCTAGTCAAGGCTATGGTTTTTCCTGTGGTCATGTATGGATGCGAGAGTTGGACTGTGAAGAAGGCTGAGGGCCGAAGAATTGATGCTTTTGAACTGTGGTGTTGGAGAAGACTCTTGAGAGTCCCTTGGACTGCAAGGAGATCCAACCAGTCCATTCTGAAGGAGATCAACCCTGGGTGATCTTTGGAAGGAAAGATGCTAAAGCTGAAACTCCAGTACTTTGGCTACCTTGTGCTAAGAGTTGACTCATTGGAAAAGACTCTGATGCTGGGAGGGATTGGGGGCAGGAGGAGAAGGGGGTGACAGAGGATGAGATGGTTGGATGGCATCACGGAATCGATGGACATGAGTTTGAGTGAACTCTGGGAGTTGGTGATGGACAGGGAGGCCTGGCGTGCTGCAGTTCATGGGGTTGCAAAGAGTCGGACATGACTGAGTGACTGAACTGATGTATAACTGAATCAAGTTCATGTACACCTAAAACTAAACATCGGAAATCAACTTGACTCCAGTATAAAATAACAATTCAATTACAGACTAAACTACCTGAGCTTGGTCTAGGGGAAACCAGACAGTCGTGACCCCATGAATTAGCATTTGCTATGCTATGATATTAATATGACACCTCCAAAGGTTTTCATTCAGAACACAGAGCAGCAGCCCACTCAAAGGTGCCTGACCTCATGTGAATGCGACAAGATGAAAAGAAGAAAAAGGACTGCAGGTTAATTAGGGCAGCAGCCTCAATTCACACGATGGAAATCTCTGAGGAGACAGGACACACTGTAGGTGAAGAGCAGACATGTGGTCTCCATGTGCACAGGGTCCTGACCCACATGGATGGGTGAGACCCACACAGTCCCCAGAGCCTACACCTGGGGACACACTTCCACAGTCTCCAAGGTGACACCACCTCCCCAGACCCTGCACCCTTGGTTAGGACACCAGGTCCCTGCTCATTAGACCCCTAAAGTGGAAATGAATGGGTTCCTGTACACTGCTGGTATGGTAGAAAGAAGTGTAGGGTCTGTCTCCTCTCCCCTCAATTGTTTTAGAGAAGTCCTCCTCTTTTCCTTTTGGTTGTTTGTGATTTTTTGCTGGTTTGAAAGCTCACGCTAGAAGTGAACACACTACCTTGGTTCTGGCAGGCTCTGTCTTTCTTGGCCGACTGATATGTTGAGAAACAACCGGAGAGCTGGGCTGAAAAACGAAGGGCAGCTCTGTTCTCTTCGGAGGAGAGATTGGACTGGAAGGAGAGCACAGCGGCAGCCTCACCTGCTGCCCATTGGCTTTATGCCCGATCCCCGTGCCCTGGAACCAATTCACCAGGTGAACCTGCCTCCCTACTCAGCCTGAATGTGCTGGAACATTGGAATGATTACCAGGTGGCCCACCTAATGGAGAAGGAAATGGCAACCTACTCCAGTATTCTTGCCTGGAGAATCCCAGGAACAGGGCAGCCTGGTGGGCTGCCGTCTATGGGGTCGCACAGAGTTGAGCATCACAGAAGTGACTTAGCAGCAGCAGCTGCCCACCTGAGGGGTCTCCAGGAGCCCCAGGGAGAGTGAACCTGGTAGGGGAGAGACTAGGAGCCCGACCGCAGCACTGACCCCCGGGAGGGCCAGGGAAGCCCACTCAGAGGAGAGCACGGCTCCCAGAGAAGCCCACCCAGCCCCAGAGCCCAGACATGTGAGCACTGACGCTCAGATGCAGGCTCGGGGTTTCCCAGACAGAGGCCAGGCCAGGTCTCTACCCCGGTCTCCATGTCCCAGTGCAGAGAATACAAGGGCAGGCCTAAATGTTCTCATCCAATAATAATCAGTATAGACCAGACTTTGTTCAGTTGCTCTATTTTCATATATGAAGTAAAGGAAATCCTACCACTTTCATATATGAAATATGCACTTCCTTGCTCATATACGAAATACAGAAAATTCTACTACTTTCATAGATGAAATATGCAGCTCTCCTTTCATATATAAAATAGAGAAAGTTTTACTTTTCAATGTGCCTCTGTTTTCATATATGAAATATAGAAAATTCAACCATTTTCATATATGCTATATGGACCTCTATTTTCACATATGAAATATAGACAATTCCCTTTTCAGAGATGAAATATGCACACAATTTCATGTATGAAATATAGAAAATAGCAATATAATGCCATTTTCAGCAACATGGACCTATTCTACTAGCAACATGGATTATTCTAAGTGAAGAAAAGAAAGAAAATGACAAATACCATATGATTTCACTTATATGTGGAATCTAATATATGATATAAATGAATTTATCTATGATACAGAAACTGACTCACTGATATAGAGAACTAATGGTTACCAGTGCAGAGAGGGAGGCGGGAGGGGCAAGACAGGGGTAGGGGAGTAAGAGGCACACACTGCTCTCTGTAAAGTAAACACGCCACCATGACACAGCACACAGCAGAGTGAGATCAAGCCATTATTTTCTGATACCTTTAAAGATATTCCATAAAAATATTGAATCACTATGTTGTACATCCAAAACAAACATAGGAATGTAAATCAACTGTACTGCAGTTTAAAAATATTGTTAATGACTAGCTACAAACACAAAAAGTAATCAACAAAAATGTTAGCAAAATAAAACTGGGGTATTTTTTAAAATAGAAGATTCCATCCATCAAGATTTTAAATCTCATAAAAATTACCAAAGTAGTTTAGTCTCTTAAAATTTGCTTTGCAACAAACTAGTCAAGCCAATTAATCTAACTACAGAATAAATATGGTTTTTTGAAAGTTGCTTTTTTCAGTGTTCTCTAACAGACACTTTATTCAATGTTATTTTTGATGCTTACATATTGATTTCAGTTCACAATGCCATATAAATAAAAGTCACTTAGCAATCTTCTGGTTTCAAATTAAGACTTTCATATGTATTAAGATGTAAGACAGTATACTTGATTTAGAAGAGTTATTTTAAGTCTTTAAAAGCAGTACTCAAAAGGCACAATGATTTTCATTCTGATCCCTGGACTGGTATTTGCAAATCTACTAAATCAAATGCTCTAGAACCGCCATCTGCCATTTGAGTTCATAAGCCCTCCAGGTGATTCCGAAGCACTGAAGCACACTGAAGTTTGAGAACTATTGCCCTAGAAATCCAGGCGAAATTCACATTTTACCAAGCCCAAGGTATAAGACTTAATATCATTATCAGTTCAGTTCAGTCACTCAGTCGTGTCCGATTCTTTGCAACCCCATGAATCACAGCATGCCAGGCCTCCCTGTCCATGACCATCTCCCAGAGTTCACTCAAACTCACATGCAATGAGTCGGTGATGCCATCCAGCCATCTCGTCCTTTGTCGTCCCCTTTTCCTCCTGCCCCCAATCCCTCCCAGCATCAGAGTCTTTTCCAATGAGTCAACTCTTCGCATGAGGTGGCCAAAGTACTGGAGCTTCATCATTCCTTCCAAAGAACACCCAGGGTTGATCTCCTTTAGAATGTACTGGTTGGATCTCCTTGCAGTCCAAGGGACTCTCAAGAGTCTTCTCCAACACCACAGTTCAAAAGCATCAATTCTTCGGCGCTCAGCTTTCTTCACAGTCCAGCTCTCACATCCATACATGACCACTGGAAAAACCATAGCCTTGACTAGACGGACCTTTGTTGGCAAAGTAATGTCTCTGCTTTTCAATATGCTGTCTAGGTTGGTCATAACCTTTCTTCCAAGAAGTAAGCATCTTTTAATTAAGACTCTACACATGGACATCACCAGATGGTCAACACTGAAATCAGATTGATTATATTCTTTGCAGCCAGAGATGGAGAAGCTCTATACAATCAGCAAAAATAAGATGGGGAGCTGACTGTGGCTCAGATCATGAGCCCCTTATTGCCAAATTCAGACTTAAATTGAAGAAAGTAGGGAAAACCACTAGACCATTCAAGTATGACCTAAATCAAATCCCTTATGATTATACAGTGGAAGTGAGAAATAGATTTAAGGGACTATATCTGATATATAGAGTGCCTGATGAACTATGGACGGAGGTTCGTGACATTGTACAGGAGACAGGGATCAAGCCCATCCCCATGGAAAAGAAATGCAAAAACCAAAATGGCTGTCTGAGGAGGCCCTTACAAATAGCTGGGAGAAGAAGAGAAGCGAAAAGTAAAGGAGAAAAGGAATGATATAACATAATTATAAATTACAGTATATTTTTGATTTTTTTGGTTAATGAACAATAGCAAATGTGTTCACTCTACAAATGTAAATACCTATATTTTCATATATAAAATATAGAAAATTCCATTTTCACATGTGAAATATGCACCTATATACTCAATATGAAATATAGAAAACTCAATTTTCATACTGAAATACACATTTTCACATGTGAAATACAGAAAATCCTGTTTTCGTACATGAAATATACACCTATATGTTCATATATAAAATACAGAAAATTCTTTCATATATGAAATGTGCACCTATATGGTCACAGAAATATAGACCTGGGTTTGATCTCTGGGTCAGAAAGTTCGCCCGGAGAAGGGAATGTCTACCCACTCCAGTATTTTGCCTGGAGAATTCATTGGACAGAGGAGCCTGGTGGACTACACTTGCTCCTTGTGAGGAGAGCTATGACCAACCTAGACATGTTTTCAAAAGCAGAGACATCGCTTTGCCGACAAAGGTCTTTGTAGTCAACGCTACCAGCCAACACAGGGAAGCAGGCTAATTACAGGAGCAACATGAATGGAGACAGGCGGTGGGGTACATGCGCACGATGCAGCAACCTCAACCATAGATGGAGAAGGCAATGGCACCCCACTCCAGTACTCTTGCCTGGCAAATCCCACGGACGAAGGAGCCTGGAAGGCTGCAGTCCATGAGGTCGCTGAGGGTCAGACACTACTGAGCTACTTCACTTTGACTTTTCACTTTCACGCAATGGAGAAGGAAATGGCAACCCACTCCCGTGTTCTTGCCTGGAGAATACCAGGGATGGCGGAGCCTGGTGGGCTGCCGTCTCTGGGGTCGCACAGAGTCGGACACGACTGAAGCGACTTAGCAGCAGCAGCAACCATAGAAAGCAGGATGTGATGCAAAGTCCAGCCACAGAAAAGGAAGGGGACACGGTCACTCCAAGAGAAGTAAGGGAGGCAGGGAGATGCCAGTGTCACGTGACATCACTTCAGGTGTAAGGTGAAAGTGGATACAAATGAACGTCTTTCCAAAAGAGACACCGCCTCAGAGACTTAGAAGGGAAACTTCCAGTCACCAAGAAAGTAAGATGTGGGGCAGGGGAAATGAGCTGCTTCAGACTGACATATGCACACAGCCATATCTAAAGTAAGACTCCAGGCCCCACTGTGTAACACAAGGAATCTTACACAACACTAATGTAATCACCTGTATGGAAAAAGACCCCCCACCCCGGCCAAAACATGTATACATCTATGGGGAAGTGAGCCAGCTGCAGCACGTTGAAAAGGAAAAACAAAACAAACCCCAAACCAACAAAATGTTAATTCCCCTGTATACTCTAGTTCAAATAATAGATTAAAAGCAGAAAAAATGGGGGAAAAATGCCAACTCTATTCCCTCCAGGCAATAGTGACCTGGGCTGGCGTCATATCCCTGGAGCCAGATTGGCTTGAGTCCGGAGGCTGGAGAATCCAGGAGTCGAGGGAGGTGGGAACGTGTGGCAGGCACCTCCAAAATGGACCTGGAGTATCTCTTCCTCTCTGCAGAGCCCCCAACCTCCAGATACAGGCAGGAGAAACTGAGAGCTTGGCATTAACATATACACATTAATACGTGTTGGATAGATGATACAGAAGTAACTACCAAAAAGCAGAGGGAATTTTATTGAACACATTGTAATCACCTAAATGCGAAAAAGGACCTGAAAGAGAATGTATAAACAGCTATGTATAACTGAATCGAGTTCCTGTACACCTGAATCGAAGACATCAGAAATCAACTATATTCCGACAAAAAATTACAAGGAAATTACAGAATTTTTTTTTAAACAAGGGAAGATTGTAGCTTGAGAAATGCTGCCACCTTGTGGTTATTTTCTGTAACAACACCATGCAGAGCTGTGCTGCTGGGTATTTAATATTCATAAGGATCCAGGGGCTGTAAGCAAAAACACCAGACCCTGAGAAATGTCCTAAAAGTGATCATTGAAAAAGAATTTAAAAGAAGACGGCATTCAACAACCCAACTTCAAGAGCTACTTCACACCCTTAAAAAAAAGTCACGTGAAAAGATGGAAACATCGCTAAATAAAAGAGAGATGCAAATCCAAGCTGCCGCGAGGTATCACATCACACAGGAAGGAACGTCAAACACTCTGCAATCAACAAGTGCTGGAGGGGATGTGGAGACAAAGGGAACCCTTCTCCACTGATGCTTGGGATGTAAATTGGTAACAGCCATTATGAAGGACACTCTGAAGTTTTTTCAGGCATGAAAATGAGAATAAGGTTAGAATACTCCCTGACACCATACTCAAAAATAAATTCCAAATAGTATATCTAAGTATAAGGATGAGGTGAGGTGAGGTGAAGTCGCTCAGTCGTGTCCGACTCTTTGCGACCCCGTGGACTGTAACCTACTAGGCTTCTCTGTCCATGGGATTCTCCAGGCAAGAATACTGAAGTGGATTGCCATTTCCTTCTCCACAGGATCTTCCCAACTCAGGGATTGAACCCGGGTCTCCTGCATCAAAGGCAGGTGCTTTAACCTCTGAGCCACCAGGGAAGCCCAAGTATAAGGATGGATACTGTGAAATTCTTGAGAAAAATATAGACAGGACATGATTTGACATACATTACAGCAAATTCTTTGTGAATCCATATCTTAGGATAATGAACAATAAGCTACAAACCAGAAAAAAGGGACTGCTGCTACTGCTGCTAAGTAGCTTCCGTCGTGTCCGACTCTGTGCGACCCCATAGACGGCAGCCCACCAGGCTCCCCGTCCCTGGGATTCTCCAGGCAAGAACACTGGAGTGGGGTGCCATTTCCTTCTTCAATGCATGAAAGTGAAAAGTGAAAGTGAAGTCGCTCAGTGTGTCCAGCTTTTGGCGACCCCATGGACTGCAGCCCACCAGGCTCCTCTGTCCATGGGATTTTCCAGGCAAGAGTACTGGAGTGGGGTGCCATTGCCTTCTCTGAGAAAAAGGGACTGATTAGCTTTAAAAGCACTTGAATACAAAAGGAAATAAAAATGAAACATGGACACAAGGAATTCATCTCCAAAATATACAAACAACCCCTGCCACTCAGTATCAAAAAATTCATACACCGCTGGAAAAAAAATGGGACAAAGTTTGAATGAAAATGGAGTGTTCAAATGACAGGATAAAAACAGAATAAACAACAAAAGATGCTGACTCTATTCCATTCCGGCCATAGTGATCTGGGCTGTTATCACAGCCCTGAAGCCTGGGCAGGCTTGTTTCCCAAGGATGGACTGTCATGGGACTGACGGAGCTGGGAAGGATTTGCCAGCCAATGAGCCCTGCCTCACGGACCTGGCAAGGCTACTCCTCTCTGCATGGGCCCACAACCTCCAGATCCAGGAGGGTTCTCCTGCAGTGAAACTATGCATACTGCATCCAAAGGATGTGGAGTCTCTGGGCTGAAAGAGCTTTGAAAAGCCCCGTGGGCTCCATGTCTCCTGATGTTGGGGGATTCCAGCCTCCTTCCTTTGGGTCGTCCCACCTATGGATGAAAGCACCCTCCCCAGAGTGGTGTTGCAGGAACTGGGATTTGGCCAGGGAATAGGAGTAAAGAAGGAAGAAGGAACGGGACACAAGCCTTAAGTGCTTAATTGTTAATCCAGGAACAGGACTTTCTCCAAGGCACTGGTTCCTCCAGTAAACGGAGTTGGGCATAAAGACACGCTGCCGCCTTGTGGCCATTTCCCATAACAACAACTTTGAAACCGTTGCTCACGGGGACTTAATATTCCCAAGGTCTGCAGGGCTGTGAGTAAAAACACCAGCCCTCAAGAAATGTCCTCGGGGAGGTCATCAGAAAAATATTCAAAACAGGGAAGATGTTTTGAATATTTATTCAAGAAGCCAGCTTGAATAAGTAAGTTTACCTCATACTGTTAAAACACACACACACACACACACACATGAAAAGATGTCAACATCACTAAATATGAGAGAAAGGCAAATCAACACTTCAATGAGATATCACCTCACACTGATCAGAATGGCCAGAGGCAGAAATTCTACAATCAATCAATCCTGGAGCGAGTGTAGAGCACAGGGAACCCTCCACACTGATGCTGGGAATGGAAATTGGGAGCAGCCACTGTGGAGGACACGGGGCAGGTTCCTTAGCATGAAAAAGAGAACGAAATTAGACTACTCCCTAACAACACACACAAAGCTAACTGCAAGTAGATTAAAGATCTAAATAAAAGGACAGATATTATGAAACTATTTAAGAAAAAATCAGAACACACTTTGACATAAAATGCAGCCTTTGTGATCCATCTCTCAGAATCCTGAAAAATAAAACAGTAATAAACAAATGGGAGCTAAGAAATGTTAAAAACTGCACAGCAAAGGAAATCCCAAGTGAAGGAAAAAAACCTTCAGAATGGAAAAAACATTCTTGCAAACAAAGATACCCACAAGGAGATTATATCCAACACATACAAACAGCATGTACAGTGCAATATCAAAAACCAAACAATCCAATAAAAAAAAATCAACCAAAGGTCTAAATGCACATTTCTCCAAAGAAGCTGTAGAGATGGCCATAAAGAACATAAAAAGATGCTCAGCCTCACGAGTTCTTAGGGAAAAGGGAATCAAATATACAATGAGGTATCACCTCACATTGATCCAAATGGCCATATCGAAAATCCTTTAACAGTAAATTCTGCAGAGGCTGTGGAGAGAAGGGAGCCCTCCTGCACTGTTGGTGGGAATGTAAATCAGTACACACACTAGGGAGAGCATTATGGTTCTTAGAAAACGAGCGTAGAAGTACCAAGTGATCCAGCAATACCACACCTAGGTGTAAATCCAGAGGAAACCAAAACCTGAAGACACCTGCATCCCAAAGGTCATGGCAGCACTAGGTACAGTAGCAAAGAAACAGAAGCAACTTAAGTGTACGAAGACAGATGAATGGATACAGAAGATAGGGTACATATACACAATGCAATATAACTCAGAAAGAAAGGATGAAACAATGACATTTCCAGTTACAGGGAAAAAACCAGAGGTGATCATGTTAAGTGAAGTGAGACAGGGAAAGACAAGTATCATAGGATATCACTTCTGGTGGAATCTAGACATGGATACAAATGAACTTCATTACAAAAGAGAAACAGGTTCACCTACTAAGAAAAGAAATTGATGTTTACCAAAAAGAAATGTGGTTGGGGGCAGGGAGTAATTAGCTGGTTCAGATCAATATGTACGCATTAGAACAGGTGCTATTGTTTAGTCACTCAATTGTGTCCAACTTTACAACTCCATGGACTGTAGCCTGCCAGGCTCCTCTGTTCCTGGGATTCTCCAGGCTGCAGTACTGGAGTCGGTTGCCATTTCCTTCTCCAGGGGATCTTCCCCACCCAGGGATCAAATCCATGTTTGGGGCAAGCATCGTGCATTGTAGGCGGATCCCTTACTACGGAGCCAACAGGGAAGCCGTGAAACAGGTGGTGCAGGGCTCTTAAAGGTTACATAGGGCTTTAAATTGGAGAAGGACATGCCAACCCACTCCAGTGTTCTTGCCTGGAGAATCCCAGGGATGGGGGAGCCCGATGGGCTGCCGTCTATGGGGTCACACAGAGTCGGACACGACTGAAGTGACTTAGCAGCAGCAGCAGGGCTTTAAATGACACCTGCCCTCAAGAAATGTCCTGGGGTAAGTCATTGCAGAAGAGTTCCAAACAGGGTCAGGCTTCTAGAAGCCAGTTTCAAGAGGTAAACTGTACTCACAATATGTAAAATAATAAAAGCACATGGAAAAATACTCATCAATAATTATTAAATCAATGCCAGTCAAAACTTCAATAAGGTAGCACCTTACATGGGTCACAATGGCCATCACTGAGAAGATATACAAAGACTAAATACTATAGAGAACATACAGAAAAAGGAATCCTCCTGCCATCTTGGTGGGAATGTAAATGGTGACGCTACTATGAAAAATGGCATAGAGGTTAACACTACAGGCAAAGAGCAGATATGCAGTCTCTGTGTACACAGGATCCTGACCCACATGAAAGGGGTGAGAGCCACACAATCCCCAAACCCTGCACCTGGGCCCACGACCCTTGGTTAGGACACCAGGTCTCTGCTGGTTGGGCTCCTAAGGTGGAAATGAGTGGGTTCCTGTAATCTCCTGGGATGGCAGAAAGAGGTAGGGCCGGTCTCCTCTCCCCACACTGTCCCAGAGCAGTCCTCCTCTTTGCCCTCTGGTTCTGTGTGATAGTAACGGTGTTTACAGCTGTCATGATAATGTTGAACACACTACCTTGGTTCTGGCAGGCTCAGTCTTTTCTTGTTCCACTGAGGTGTTGAGAAAACATGCCAGGTGCAGGGCTGGGAGACGAGGGGCAGGTCTGGTCTCTGCTGAGCAGGGATGATCGACTGGAAGGAGATCACAGCAGCGACCTCACCTGCTGCCCTTTGGCTTTTTGCCTGATCCGTGTGCCCTGCAGTCAATTCACCAGGTAAACCTGCCTCCCTCCCTCCATGCTCAAGCTGGATAATTGGAGTAATTACCAGGTAGACACCTACCTGAGGAGTCTCCAGGAGCCCCAGGAAGGGTAAACCTTGAGGGAGTAGAGAGGCAAACAGGCACAGGCCAGTATAAAGTGAATACCGGGAAGCATTAATTCCTAAACACAAGTGAAGCGCTCATGTATTTGTCTCTTTTTCTTAACTTTGTGTGTGGTCTCCCCATACATGTGATCCTGACCCATGCAGACAAGGTGAGACTCACAGTGCCCAGACCACCCTGGGGTCACAGGTCCCCTCGGTCAGGATACCATGGCTGTGGTCAGCCGAGCCCCGATGTGTGAACCACCCAGGACACTGAGACCCTAGAAAGAAGTGTAAGGAGCATCTCCTCTCCCCTCAGTTGTCCCTGAGAACTCAGGCCCCTCCTGTTTTCACTCTGGTTCTGTGTGATTTTTTGCTGGTTTGAAAGCTCATGCTAGAGGTGAACACTCTTACCTTGGTTCTGGCAGGCTCTGTCTTTCTTGCCCCGCTGAGGTGCTGAGAAAACAGGAAAGCTGGGCTGGAAGACGAGGGGCAGCCCTGTTCTCTTCGGAGGAGAGAGTGGACTGGAAGGAGAGCACAGCCACAACCTCACCTGCTGCCCATTGACTTTATGCCCGATCCCTGTGCCCTGGAACCAGGTGAGCCTGCCTCCCTACTCAGCCTGAATGTGCTGGAAAATGGGAATGCTTACCAGGTGGCCCACCTGAGGGGTCTCCAGGAGCCCCAGGGAAGGTGAATCTGGGAGAGAAAGACTAGGAGCCCTACCACAGCACTGACCCCTGGGCGGGCCAGGGAAGCCCACTCAGAAGAGAGCACGGTTACTCAGAGAAGCCCACCTCAGCCCCAGAGCCCAGACATCTGAGCACTGACGTTCAGATGCAGGCATGGAGTTTCCAGACAGAGGCCAGGCCTCCATCCCGTCTCCATGTCCCAATGCAGAGAGTACAAGGTCAGGTCTAAATGTTCTCACTGCAGAAAGCGCACGGTCTCGTCTAAACATAATCAGTGTACACAGGACTTGGAGAAGTCTAAATCCACCATGTAGACAGAACTTGGTCATGTTCAAACTTGGTCTTCCAGCAGGCACAGGTCACTCATATGCAGGGTCTCTCATCATTGGACAGGGGGCTCACCCTCGTGTGGGAGCTAGGATGTACATTTCTTAAAGAAATCATCGCTGGGCTCCACGCTTCACCCACATCAGGAAACTGAAAGGATCTGTGTCATTAAACATTTCAAAAGGCAAAACAACAATGTTAGCAATTTCTCTGGTCACATGATGATCAGGATCCAGGGGAGATCCAGGAACTTCTCAGAGGGCAGCTCAGTGTCCTGTACAGACAGACAGGAAGTGGCCAGATTCCAGCATCCCAGGCTTTCAGCAGGAGGTGACCACACTGGAAGTCTTTTGGAAAATACTTTATCAGTATAAAAATATATTGTTGAAATTAGCATATTACTTATTACTTGCAAACCTAAAATATTCTTCAAAGCTTGGCACCCTCATCTTTGCGGTTTCCATTGTTTCAGATTTTCTAGGTAGCAGCAAGCCATCATTTCAAACTACTTTCATCTAATTCTGTTATTTGTTATATTATGAATGAAGGGTCACACTTAAAAATAAAGTCCCTGCCAACAGTTAGTGATTCAAGGAGCACACGAGCTACAGGTACTTTTTATTCTAACAGTTTCATTTTTTTCCATGAAGAAAACAGAAAACATAGGCCCCCTGATTTTTGCTTCTCTGTTCAAAGTGAGCTAGAATGAAATTGATATTCATATCAACAGTAACATTTTGAGGGTTGAAATGTCATACCAAGGAAACAGGGTCTGGAGAAGAGGGAATGCTCCTATGCTGTTAAAGGGAAAGCATATCCTAAAAATAAAGCTAAAATTCAAATAGGATTTAATTATGACAGTATGTGATTACATAGAGTATGAACCAAGGGTCTACATATAGCAGGCAATATGTGAAGACAAATTTGATATCTCAGATGTCAGAGAGTAAAGGTTACCTGTCAGATATGCAGGTGGTATGCACACATTCTTTTAGAGTATTGCATGTATCTTTTCAAATTATAGCTTTGTCTGGATGTATGGCTAGGAGTGAGATTGCTGGATCATATGGTGACTGCAGCCATGAAATTAAGAGATGTTTGCTCCTTGGAAGAAAAGCTATGACCAACTTAGACAGCATATTAAAAAGCAGAAACATTACTTTGCCAACAAAGATCCATCTAGTCAGAGCTATGGTTTTTCCAGTAGTCATGTATGGATGTGAGAGTTGGACTATAAAGAAAGCTGAGCGCTGAAGAATTGATGCTTTTCCACTATGGTGCTGGAGAAGACTCTTGAGAGTCCCTTGGACTGCAAGGAGATCCAACCAGTCCATCCTAAAGGAAAGCAGTCCTGAATGTTCATTGGAAGGACTGAAGCTGAAGCTCTAATAGTTTGGCCACCTGATATGAAGGACTGATTTGTTAGAAAAGCCCCTGACGCTGGGAAAGATTAAGGGCAGGAGGAGAAGGGGACAACAGAGGATGAGATGGTTGGATGGCATCACCGACTCAGTGGACATGAGTTTGAGTAAGCTCTAGAAGTTGGTGATGGGCTGGGAAGCCTGGTGTGCTGCAGTCCATGGGGTTGCAAAGAGTCGGAAACAGCTGAACTGAATAGAACTGATCCTGTAATTAGATTCATTGGCTACACTTGACTGATAACTTCTTTGTAAAAATATTAAGAGGAAAACTACTTTATTTTTAAAAATTTTCATAAAATTAGTTTCCTAATGGAATCTATTTAAAGATATCTCCAACTTCTATTTTGCTATTTTGCTGAGTAATATTCTATATATATTTCATATATGGCAATATAGATATGTATGTTATATGAAAATGTTGGTATATCTTTTATGACAAATATATGTGCATATCTCATATGAAAATACAAGTATATATTTTATATAATTTAAAACTTTCATAAAATTAAAAACTTTCATAAGTTAAACATTTTCAGACAATTAAAGTCTTTCATTGTGTGGCTCACAACAAACTGTGGAAACTTCTTAAAGAGATGGTAATACTAGACCACCTTACCTGTCTCCTGAGAAACCTGGATACAAGTCAAGCAGCAGCAGTTAGAATGGGACAGAGAACAATGGACTGGCTCCACCTGGGACAGGAGTGTGTCGAGGCTGTGCACTGTTACCCTGCTTATTTAACTTATATGCAGTGTTGTTGTTGTCCATTGCCGTGTCTGACTCTTGTGACCCCGTGGGCTGCGGCTCACCAGGCCTTCTTGTCCCTCACCATCTCCTGGAGTTTGCCCAGGTTCATGTTCTTTGCATCAGTGATGCCATCCAGCCATCGCATCCTTTGATGCCCTCTTTTTCTACCCTCAATCTTTCCCAGCATCAGGGACTTTTCCATTGAGTCATCTGTTTGTATCAGATAATCAAAATCCTGGAGCTTTAGCAGCAGTCCTTCCAGTGAATATTCAGGGTTGATCTCCTTTAAAATTGACTGGTTTGACCTCCTTGCCATCCAAGGGACTTTCAAGAGTCTTCTCGAACACCACAGTTTGAAGGCATCAATTCTATGGTGTTTTGCCTTCCTTATAATCCAGCTGTTACAACCACATGTGATCACTGGGATGACCATAGCCTTGACTATATGGACCTTTGTTGGCAGAGTTAATGTGTCTGCTTTTCAGCATACTGACTAGGTTAGTCATTGCTTTCCTGCCAAAACAATCGCCTTCTGATTTCATGGCTGCAGTTACCGACCACAGTAATTTTGGAGCCCAACAAGGGGAAATCTGTCACTACTTCCACATTTTCCCTTCTATTTGCCATGCAGTAATGAGGCCGGAGGGGCTTCCCTGGTGGCTCAGAGGTTAAAGCATCTGCCTCTAATGTGGGAGACCCGGGTTCAATCCCTGGGTTTGGAAGATCCCCTGGAGAAGGAAATGGTAACCCACTCCAGTATTCTTGCCTGGGGAATCCCATGGACGTGTAGAAGCCTGGTAGGCTACGTCCACAGGGTCGCAAAGAGTTGGACACGACTGAGCGACCTCACTCACTTTCACTCACTCAATGAGGCCAGAAGCCATGATCTTAGTTTTTTTTTTTTTTTTTAATATTTAGTCTTAAGCTGGCTCATTCACTCTCCTCCTTCACTCTCATCAAGAAGCTCTTTAGTTCCTCTTCACATTCTGCCATTAGAGTGGTATCATCCACATATCTGAGGCTGTTTCCTATCTTGATTCCAGCTTGTAACTCATCCAGCCCAGCCTTTTTATGATGTGCTCAAAGTATAGGTTAAACAAATGGGGTGACAGCAGACAGCACTGTCGTATTCCTTTCTCCATCTTGAACCATATGGGGTTCTAACTGTTGCTTCTTGACCTGCACACAGATTTCTCAGAAGAGAGATAAGATGGTCTGGTATCCTCATCTCTTTAAGAACTTTCCATAGTTTGTCATGATCCACATGGTCAAAGGCTCTAGTGTTGTCAATGAAACAGGGATAGATGTTTTCCTGAAATTCCCTTGCTTTCTCTATAATCCAGCGACTGTTGGCAATTTGATCTCTAGTTTCTCTTCCATTTCTACACCCAGCTTGGACATCTGGAAGTTCTTGGTTCGCATAATGCTGAAGCCTAGCATGCAAGATTTTAAGCATGACCTTACTAGCACGGGAGATGAGTGCAACTGTCAGAAGGTTAGCACATTCTTTGGTACTACCTTTCTTGGGAACTGGGATGAGGATTGACCTTTTCCAGTCCTGTGGCCGCTGCTGGGTTTCCAGATTTGCTGACATAATGAATGCAAAATCTTGATGGCATCATCCTTTAGGGATCTGAATAATTCTGCTGGAGTTTATTTGCATCCACTAGCTTTATTAACAGCAGTGCTTCTTAAGGCCCACTTGACTTCCCACTCCCAAATGTCTGGCTCTGGGTGCCTAACCACATCATCGTAGTAATGCAGTTCATTAAGATCTTTTTATGCAGTTCTTCCAAGTATTCATCTCTTCTTGATCTCTTCATGGTCTCCTAGGTCTCTACCATTTTTCCCTTTATTCTGCCATCTTTGGGTGGAATGCTCCCTTGATGTTTCCAATTTTCCTGAAGAGATCGCTAGTCTCTCCCCTTCTGTTGTTTTCTTCTAGCTTTATGCACTGTTCATTGAAGAAGGCCTTGTCTCTTCTAGCTGTTCTCTGGAACTCTGCATTTAGTTGGATGTACCTTTCCCTCTCTCCCTTGCTTTTCGATTCTCTTCTCTTCCACTATTTTTAAAGCCTCATCAGATAACCACTTTGCCTTCTTGCTTTTCTTTTCCTTGGGATGGTTTTGTTTGCCACCTCCGGTACAATATTACAGACCTCTGTCCATAGTTTTTCAGGAACACTCATAACTAGATCCAGTCCCTTGAATCTATGCATTACCTCTACTGTGAATCCATACGGAATTTGATTACAGTCACACCTGGCTGGCCTAGTGTTTTTCCTAGGTTTTCTTTAAGCCTGAATTTTTCTGTGAGAATCTGATGATAGGAGCCAGCTCCAGGTCTTATTTTTGCTGACTGATTACAGTTCCTCCATCTTCAGCTACAAAGAATGTAATCAATTTGATATCAGTAATGACCATTTGGTGAGTTCCATGTGTAAAGTCATCCCTTGTGTTGTTGAAAAGGGTCAACAACATGAAGAATCCCCTTCACGGGTCACTGCCTTGTTGTGGCGAAAGGGCTTGCATAACTCAATGAAGCTATGAGCCATGCCATGCAGGGCCACCCAAGATGGATGGGTCATAGCAGAGAGTTCTGACAAAACATGATCCACTACAGGAGGGAATGGCAAACCATCCCAGTATACCTGCCTTGAGAACCTCATGAACTGTATAGAAGGCCATATGCAGAGTACATCATGCTAAATGCCTGGCTGGATGAATCACAAGCTGGAATCAAGATTTCTGGGAGAAATATTAACAACCTCAGATATGCAGATGATACCACCCTAATGGCAGAAAACTAAGAAGAACTAAAGAGCCTCTTGATGAGGGTGGAAGAAGAGAGTGAAAAACTGACTTCAAATTCAACTTAAAATCATGGCATCCAGTCCTATCACATCATGACAAGTAGAGGGGGAAAAAAAGCAAACAGTGGTAGATTTTCTTTTCTTGGGCTCCAAAATCACTGTGCTTCAAATTTCATGGCGACTGCAGCATGAAATTAAAAGGCATTTGCTCTTTTGAAGAAAAGCAATGACAAACCTAAACAGCATGTTAAAAAGCAGACACATCACTTTGCTGAAAAATGTCTGTATAATCAAAGCTATATGTTTTCCAGTAGTCATGTATGGATATGAGAGATGGACCATAAAGAAGGCTGAGCACTGCAGAACTGATGCTTTTGAACTGTGGTGCTAGAGAAGACTCTTGAGAGTTCCGTGGACAGCATGTAGATCAAACCAGTTAATCCTAAAGGAAATCAACCCTGAGTATTCATTGGAAGGACTGATGCTGAAGTTGAAGCTCTAATACTTCAGCCACCTGATGTGAAAAACTGACTCATTTCAAAAGACCCTGATTCTGGGAAAGACTGAGAGCAAGAGGAGAAGGGAGTGGCAGAGGGTGTGATGGTTGGATGGCATCACTGACTCAATGGACATGAATTTGAGCAAACTCCAGGAAAGTGAAGGGCAGAGAACACTGGTGTGCTGCAGTCCATGAGGTCACAAAGAGTTGGACACAACTTAGCAACTGAACATCAACAAAGAATTAAAAGGTTCATAAAATGAAGAAGTTTCTGAAAGTTTAAACTTCGTGAGATTAAAAACTGCTTCATCAAATCAAAAACTTCCTCATAATATTGAAATTATAAAATTATTTATAAAATTAAAAATTTATAGTCCATGAGACACCTTATTCAGAAAACCAAAAGATGAACCACAGACTGGAAGAAAGCATTTCCAAAACACATACTGAATAAAGGATCTGTACTCAAAATTAGACCAAACAGCCCCATTTACATTTGGTAAAGACTTAAAAACACAACTGGCCAAAGAATATAAACAGATATGTACATAGTTAACTTTGTCAAGATATAATTTTTATATCTCTGTGTAGATTTTAACATCTCTGGGTAGATACATATTTATATTTCTCAGTATATATATATATATATATATATATATATATATCCATGTAGATATTCCATAAAATTAAAACTTCCATAAAAATAACTTTCATAAATTGAATAACTGGCATAATTGAATAACTTTCATACAATTAATAACATTCATATTACTCAGTTCAGTCACTCAGTTGTGTCCAACTCTTCATGACCCCATGGACTGTAGCATGTCAGACTTCCCTGTTCATCACCAACTCCCAGAGTTTACTCAGACTTATGTCCATCGAGTTGGTGATGCCATCCAACCATCTCATCCTCTGTTTCCCCCTTCTCCTCCCACCTTCAATCTTTCCCAGCATCAGAGTCTTTTCAAATGAGTGAGTTCTTTGCATCAGGTGGCCAAAGTATTGGAGCTTCAACTTTAGCATCAGTCCTTCCAGTGACTATTCAGGACTGATTTCCTTTAGGATGGACTGGTTGGATCTCCTTGCAGTCCAAGGGACTCTCAAGAGTCTTCTCCAACACTACAGTTCAAAAGCATCAGTTCTTCAGCACTCAGCTTTCTTTATAATCCAACTCTTGTATCCATACCTAACCACTGAAAAAACCATGGCTTTGACTAGACAGACCTTTGTTGGCAAAGTAATGTCTCTGCTTTTAATATGCTGTCTAGGTTGATCATAGCTTTTCTTCCAAGGAGCAAGCATCTTTTAATTTCATGAGTGCAGTCACCATCTGCAGTGATTTTGGAGCACCCCGCCCCCAACCCAGCAAATAATGTCTCTCACTGTTCCCATTGTTTCCCCATGTACTTGCCATGAAGTGATGGGACTGGATGCCTTGATCTTAGTTTTCATATTACTCACTTCCATACAATTACTCACTCATATGACTAAAAACTTCCCAGAAAAATAAAACTTATAAAATTATTTATAAAATTAAAAACTTTCAATCTATGAAACATCTTATTCAGAAAATTAAATAATGAACCACAAACTGAAAGAGACTATTTCCAAAACACATATCAGATAAAGGCTTTGTACTCAAATCATACCAAACAGCTCCATTAGAATTTGGTAAGGATGGAAACACAAACCTGGGGGAAAAGGTAAATAGATAATAAATAAGGAAGGACCAGGGTGAGGGTAGAGATGCCCCTTGAGGCAGCTCACCCTAGGGTCTGACGTTCCCACACCTGGTCAGTGTCCTGAGAAAACCACCATTCAAACAGGCGTGTGCCTCCCCACCTTCATTGCACCACTACTTGCAACAGACAGAGTAAATCTTAAAGAAATGTGGTATCTATATTCAGTGGGACATTACTCAGACATGAAAACTGCCACTGAAATTATGAAACTATGCCACTGGTCAACACAAGGCTGAACCCTGGGGGATCACTACGTGGAGTACGTGGAGTCAGCAACAGAGGAAGAAAGTAGCAGATGATGTCCCTTCTAGGAAAAGTTAAACAAAGAGGTACACTAGAAGTAATCTGCAACACCAAAGGAGACTCAGAGCTTCAAACACACAAAAAGAATCCGGGAAAATAAAAAGGAAAGGGCTAGGGATGAATTAGGAGGTCAGTACTAATGTATGCGCAGAAATCTGTATCTGTGATAGAGAATCCACTAGGATTGTCTCCTTCCTTCCATCTATGCACGTATCTCTAACATATCCACAGAAATCTGTACCTCTATTAGCTAATCCACAAGGATTATCTCCTGCCTGCCTGCCTTCCTTTCTGCCTTTTTCCATTTACACACACAAATACTTATCTCTCACATCACATATAAATAAATACCTGTCACCGTAATAGATAATCCACAAAGAATATCTCCTTCCTTCGTTCCTTGCACATATGAAAGAATTTGTATCTCTAATAGTTACTCCACAGGAACCTAATGTTCACCATAGAGAATTTTACTCCACCTTGTTCAATAACCTCTACGGCAAAAGGATCAATAAAAAGTACAAATGTGCTATATGATTATGTCATAACCGAAATTAGCCCGTGGCACACATTGCAATGAAAGGAGAAAAAGAGGAATAGGTTTTCTCTTTTCCTTTCCTGAGAACAAAGAAGATAAAGAGAACAGTGAGCAGGCCTGAACATTCCTAGTTGTTTTTTTACTTTAACTGCTCCTAACTCTGCAGGTCTGTAACTAAGTTTGCTTTGCTCCTCCCTAACTCTACAGGAGCTACAATTCACATTTTTCTTTAGATTCTATGCTAAAGACATCTCCTCTCTGCTTACAACACCCTTCCCCTTGCAGTTATACATCAGAAGGTAGGCCACAGAGCCACTGAACCACCAGACACAATTACTGAGTTATTGATGCCAGCCTGGGACTGTCTTTGAAACCATTAAATGAAAACATCTCCTGCCATATTAATAAACAAGAAATATCACCACCATCAGTGATTTCTGGCCTCCAAATATGAATGAGGGCTCCCCAAACTGCGATCCAGGGGTGTGGCCACCCCCGTCCCATGGTGATTGCTGAGGAGCTGGGGGAATGCAAGAAGCAAGGTGGATGAGGAAACACGATTGGCCCCAGACAGCTGAGGTCACGCGAAAGGAATGGATTCAGTGATCCCAAGGCTGCACCTCCCACACACAGAATGCTAGATTCCTCAAGCCCATACCTGACCTTTGATGTGCAGGCTGCCTGCTCCCTGTGTTGCAAACCTGTATATAGCCTGACTTACCCTCTGCCTCCTTGGAGCAGTTTTCTCAGAGCTACTGAGATGCTGTCTCCCGGGTTTGGAGTCCTAAACATTCCCACCAAGTAAAATAACTCTCTACTTTCAGGTTGTGACTATAATGTTTAGTCGACAAAACAATGCACGAGGAAGAAACCAAGATCCTGTCGCCTTTGCCCCTCATCTTATATAAGCCCCTGGACTCCTCATGGAGCGGGGGCGCAGTTCTCGAGGCACGAGAGTACTGTGTTCCGCTCTCTGCCGGGTGAGAATTAAAGCCACCTTTCTATTTCCTCCAAACTCTGTCTCCATGTTTTTCATTCAGCTTTGGTGGGCAGAGAGGCCAAGCTTTTGGCCAGCAACGCTGTGAAGACAAGCACAAAACTGCAAAATCAACCAGACTTCAACATAGCGGTGGCGTGAGATTAAAGAAAAGGAAAGAAAAGTAATGCCTAGTTTATTCCCTCCCACCTGCTGGACTCAGGATGCTATTTGATCCTGGGAACGTGATTAGGCTTGAATTCCAGGGCTGGGCTAGTGTGGGGTCTAGAGAGCCAGGCAGGATGCCCTTCATTGAGATCTGTCTCAATCCTGTACTGTCTCTGGTTTTCTCTGGCTGAGACGAGAATCCCTAGTGCAACCCATTGATGGTGGCCTGACCTCTGGCCTTGAGGGCAAGGGTAAAGTCACCAAGTATCCAGGGCCCTGGCGCTGGGTCCCCAGTTGAAGCCTCCTTCCTGAGAGTGTAGCCTCCTAGGCACCTCAGCAGGGAGCAGTGCCCCAGGTAGGCATGAGCCTGGAAGGGAGGGGGTGAAGCTTTAGGGGGAGAAGCAGTGAGACCCAAGGCCTTGGGGCTTTGCTCAGTCACATCCCACTCAAATTTATGGCCCAGGAAGTTGACCTTCCTTAAGGCTCTGGTTGCAGGTGGAACCAGAGCTGGGCATGATGAAGTGCTGCCACCATTTGGACATTTCCTGTAACTGCAACTTGCCCACAGGTGTTTACTGGCACCTGTGTGGCTATTAATGACCACTGCCCTCTAGAAAAGTCTGGGGGTGAGTATTGCAGAAATCAATTCCAAACATAACTGTCTTTCAAGGAGCAGCTTGCAACAGGTAAAATTTCCTCACACCCTTTAGGGAAAAAAAAAAAACAAAACCCATGGCCTCAGGACAAGATGCTCCACATCCCTATATATTACAGGAGGAATGCCGATCAAAACAACAACAAGAAATCAAATCCCACCTGTCAGAATTTCCATCCTCACAAGTCGACAAATAATAAATGTGGGAGAGAGCTGGGAAAAGGGGGAACCTCCCTGCATGGTCAGTGGGAATCGACATTGGCAACAGCTGCTAGAAAGGACAGCTTCCCTATGCCAGAAAAAAAAAAAAAAAAACTTTCCAGAAAATTAAGCCTAGGATATTGATTTCCCACACCTGAACCTAAATCCTGTGAAAAATCATCATTCAAAAAGACACACACACCCCAACATTCACCGCAATGCTACTTCCAATAGCCAAGATACAGACCCAATAAAACATCACCGACAGATTAAATCTCAAAGAAATGTGGTACATATATACAATAGGCTGTTACTCAGATATAAAAATTGCCACTGAAATTATGAAATTAAGCCACTGGTCACCATAAGGATGGACCTTGGAGGATCATACAGTAAGTGGATTTAGCAACAGAGGAAGGAAATAGCAGATGATGTCCCTTCTAGGCAAAGTAAAAAAAGAGAGAGAGAGAGAGATACAGTGGAAATAATTTACAACACAAAAGGAGACTAAGAGATTCATACACAAAGAATTGCAGGGAAAAAATGGAAAGGGCTAGGGATGAATTAGGAGGTCGGTACTGAATATACACAGAAATCTGTATCTGTATTAGCTAACCCACAAGGATTATCTCCTTCCTTACTTTCTTCCATTTATGCTCATATACAGAGAAACATTTGTCTCTAACATATACATAGAAATCTGTGGCTGTAATAGATAATCCACAAGGACTATCTCCTTCTTTTCCTTGCACATGTACAAAAAAGGTGTATTTCTAATGAAGAGTCCAGAGGGACTCAGAGAAGATCATGAACTTTGTTTAATAAAGTCTACTGCAAAAAAATTTTTTTAAGTATGAATATGCTGTATGTTTCTGTCATAAGTAAATCAGTCCATTGTTCACTGAGTGAGTGATAGTTGCTCAGCCATGCCTGACTCTTTGCAACCCCATGGACTGGAGCCTGCTAGGCTCCTCTGTCCATGGAATTCTACAGGCAAGATTCCTGGAGTGGGTTGCCATTTCCTTCTCCAGGGGATCTTCCCAACTCAGGGATCCTGCATTGCCAGAGCGTCTTTACCATCTGAGCCACCAGGGAACCCTACTGATGTTGCTGCTGCTGCTGCTAAGTCTCATCAGTTGTGTCCGACTCTGTGCGACCCCATAGACGGCAGCCCAACAGGCTCCTCTGTCCCTGGGAGTCTCCAGGCAAGAATACTGGAGTGGGTTGCCATTTCCTTCTCCAATGCATGAAAATGAAAAGTGAAAGTGAAGTCAGTCAGTCATGGACTGCAGCCTGCCAGGCTCCTCCATCCATGGGATTCTCCAGGCAAGAGTACTGGAGTGGGGTGCCATTGCCTCCTCTGGGGAACCTTACTATTAAGAGACATTTCTAAGTATAAAGACAGGTCAACTTAAAAAGTACCAGCAGATACATACTTGACTTTATCTTATAATCTATAGATAATACATTAGAATATGTAATGAATCCATACACCTTTTCCAAAGGAATACCCAAGATACAAGCAGCAATAAAGTTATAAATGACAGTTATCAATCAGATGAAATAATTTAGATGAAGCTTTTCTCTAAGAGATGGGGACTGGGCAAGTGGTCAGGAAGGAAATACAATGTGCTTTTAACTTTGTACGAAAAATAATGTTGCTGATAATAACATTGTTCCACGTTGCTGAACATAGTTCTGTTTTTGCCAAATAAATCCTCTACTTCAAATTGCTGTCCAAACGCTTTATTCAAACTCTGCTTCTGGCCTTCGTTTTGGAATCTGTTTACTTTTGTCGCCACCTGCTGATCGCTGTCCCCTGAAGCTTCTACTTCTTTCCTGCCGTCCCGACACCTCGGTTGCCCTCGCGCTGTCCCCTGAAGCCTCGATGGCCTTCTCACTGTCCTCGGAAGTTGCGATATCCTTCCTGTGGACCTTCTAGCTCTGGTTGCTCTGTGGCCATAGAAAGCTGCCAGTGCCGTGAATCATGCCACTTTTCCTGTACTTCTGTTACTGACGCAGCAGGGATATCAAAGCAAACACCCTGCTTTCCTTTGGGAAAGACCATTCCCTTCACTTTGGAATCAATATCCTCACCCAGCTGCCTTTTAAGTTCTTTCCAAGCATAGCTAATGTTTGGCATTTCAGTTGAGCACCACAAGATCATGGTCACAGAGCCCACTTCGGAGTTGATCAAGGAGCGCTGGTCTACCAATGTGGCACCGGAGAGGTGGGCCAGGGCTGCTGCCAGGCCTTCCACAGCGCCCTTCTCCACGGTCGGCTTCTCGGCTGACTGCTTGAAGTGACCAGTCGCAGTGGGAGGCACCGAGTCCAGGAGCCTGATGGCATCTTTGCCAGAAGTTTTTATTATCTCTGTTGCAGAAGGAACAGCTATTAGTTTACATTTAATTCCCGCTTTTTGCTCCACTTGGGCTGACTGGTATTCTTTGTGCTGGTAAAAGAAGGTGCAAACCCCGGTCCTCTCAGCTCTACCTGTTCATCCGTAACGATGAACGTAGGATTCCACATGCTTTGGTGGAGAACTTTGAACAACCAGATCAACCTCGGGGATGTCTAACCCATGTGCAGGAACATTGGTTGCAACCAAAAGTCCAAAATCACCATTTCTAAAACCTTTCAGGTTGATTTCCCTTTGCTTCTGTGGAATGTCTCTGTGTAATGACTGGGCATCCTGTCTTACAGCCACATTCTGTGACAACTCCTGGGCTTCACTCTTCATTTCACAAAATATGATAGTGTGCCCTTGAAAACCACTGTACACTCAGCTCATGTCTCCAGTAACTGCTGTCCTCTGAGTCCAGTGGCACTTGATAGCCAGATGCTCTAGAGTTATTGCCGTTTTCTGCGTCTTTTTACCAGTCAGGTCCACTTGTTCGTATGTAGATTTCATGTATTTTGTAGCAACATTATACACCCAATAGGGGCAAGTTGCAGAAAAAAAGCAATGTTTGGGGGTTGTCTTCTGAATCTTTCTTGTATGTCACACATAAAATCTCTTCTGCTTGATCAGGCAAGCCCATATCCAACATCTGGTCAACTTCATCCAGGATAACATGCTTAAGTTTGGTGAGATCTAGCTTGCCATTCTGCAGGTGGTCTTTGATATGATGTTTCACCAAAAAACAAGCCACTGCCAGCTCTTTTGTGATGTCACTGAAGACTCTGCTTACCTGACTTGCCAACTGCCTTGTGGGTGCAAGAACCAGCACCTGAGGGGCATGACCTCTCTTCCAGTCTTGCAGTTCTCCAAGAAGTTTCTCAATCAAAGGGATAGCAAAGAAGAATGTCTTTCCAGTTCCTGTCCACACCTGTGCAATCAAATCCTTCTCACTATAGACATAGTGAAACGTTTTTGCTTGTATAGGAAATGGGAAGTTCACCCTACGGGCTCTGAGAAGTTTAACAGTTTCTTCAGATATGGGAAAATTAGAGAAAGCTCCTTCTTTTTGCTCCACGGTCATTCCCTGCTCTAACTCACTGTTTTCTTCACTGGCAGCTTCCTTGGAGTCAGGTCCAGAATCAGGGAATCCCTTCTTGAGGTTGGAGCTTTTCTCTTGAATTCCTCCATTTCTCTCTTTTTCTTCCTTCATCTTTTTGGGCTTAGGTACACCCAATTCTTCCTCAGAAGGCTCTTCATTTTTATAACTTTTTTGGTTTTAAGAGAAACAACTGTCTTTTCACAGGCCTCCTTTGATATTTTTGAACTTTGGTTTTAGGAAAAATAATGTCATCTTAGGATGGCTCCTCTTTCTTTTTGACTTTTTAGATTTAGGAGAATTCACATCAACCCCAGAAGGCCCTGCTTTCTTTTTAACCTTTTTAGCTTTGGGAGAAATCATTGCTTCCTTTTCTTCTGCTTCCTCTTCAGTCTTACTAGGTTTTGGCTTCTCTTTTTACCTTTCTTCTCGTTTTGCTTTCGCGGCATCTCCACTTCTGCCACGGCTGTGTCTGACTCCAAATCTGCATCACTAAGAAGTTTCCCTGGCATCACTCACACAAGCTGTGTAGGCCGACCAGCCTCAGTTGCTCGCTGAGGAAAAGCACAAAACTGCAAATTGACTAGAGTTCAACATAGCACTGGCATGAGACAAAAGAAAAGGAAAGAAATATAGTCTTAGTTTATGCCCTCTGACCTCTGTGACCTGCTATCCCCTCCCTGGACCCTGAGTAGACTCAGTCCCAGGGCTGCGCTGGGGTGGGGCCCACACAGCCGCGCAGGGCGCCCTGCACTGAGGCTCCTCCTAAGCCTGAACTGTCTGGTTTCCTAGGGCTGGAGCCAGACTCCCTAGTGAACCCCAGCGATGGTGGCCTGACTCTGGATACAGGATAAAGTCACCAAGTACCCAGGTCTCTGGTGCTGGCGTTCCCAGCTGAAGCCCCCTTCCTGAGAGTGCAGCCTCCTAGGTACCTCGGCAGGGAGCGGTGCCCAAGGAAAGCATGAATCAGAAGGGGAGGGGTGAAGCTTTAGGGGAAAGAAGTAGGGAGACTCAAGTCCTTGGGTGTTTGCTCAGCCACATCCCACCCTAATTCACAGCCCTGGAAGCCGACTTTCCCTAAGGCTCTGGGTGCAGGTGCAACCAGTTCAGCATGAATAAGTGCTGCCGCCTTGTGGACATTTCCTATAACTACACTTGCCCACCAGTGCTGACTGGCACCTCCAATTCAAAAGGCCTGTGGAGCAGTTAAAGACAGCTGCCCTCAGAAAAGGTCCTGAGGCAGGTATTGCAGAAATGAACACCAAACACAACCTATGTTCAAGAAGCCAATTTCCAAATCAATCTTCCTCACATCCTTTAAGGAAAGAAAGAAAGAAAAGAGAGAAAAAGAACCGAAACAGCCAAAGGCCAAGATGCTCAGCATCCCAAAGTATTACAGGAGTGAAGCTGATCAAAATGACATCAAGAAATCAAATCCCATTTGACATAATGGCCATCCTAACAGTCTACAAACAGTACATAGAGAAGAGAGCCAGGAGATGACGGAAACCCCCTTCATGTTCCCTGGGAACAGACATTGCAACTCTCTTGAAGGGACAGCCTGCACAGGGCAGGACAAACAGGCCAAGAGAACTAGACCTAGGATTCTGATACCCACACCTGGGCCTATATTACCAAAAAAAAAAAAAATTCTCATTCAAAATGACACACGAACCCCAACCTTCACTGCAGTGGTACCTCCAACTGCCAAGACACAGACCCAAGAAAAGGTCCACTGACAAATTAAATCTTAAGGAAATGTTGTACATATATGCAAGGGGCTATTACCCAGACTTCAAATATCGCCAATAAAATTATGAAATTATGCCAGTGGTCCCCACAAGCATGGACGTTGGAGGAAAATACACTCAGTGAAGTCAGCAACAGAGGAAGACAGAATATCAGATGATGTCCCTGGAGGGCGAAATTGATCAAAAGAGATACAGAGGAAATAATTTGCATCATAAAACGAGACTGAGATTCAAACACAAATATTCCAAAAAAAAGAGAGAGAGAGAGAGAGAGAGAGAGAGAGAGAGAAAGTTCCAGGGATGAATTAGGAAGTTGTTACAACTGTATACACAGAAATCTGTATCTGTAATAGATTATACACAGGAATATTCTCCTTCCTTCCTTCCTTCCACATATGTGCTGAAATGTATCTCTAACATTGCTGTTTGGTCGCTAAGTTGTGTCAGAAAGTTTGCAAACTCCTTGAATGGTAGCCTTCCAGGTTCCTCTGCCCATGGCATTACCCAGGCAAGTATCCTGGGATGTCTTGCCATCTCCTTCTCCAGGGTTTCTAATATACTCGTGGAAATATGTATTGGCATTAACTAAGCAACAAGGATTATTTTCCACCTTCCATCCTTCCTTCTGTGCATGCATCTAGAGAAATATTTATCTCTATCATATACCAAGAAATCTGTAGCTGTAGCTGTAATAGAACACCCACAAGGACTATCTCTTTCCTTTGTTTCTTGCACATGTACAAGGAAACTATACCTCTAATAAATGTTCCACAGGGATCTGATGTTCAGCACAGAGTATGACCTTGTTCAATAAAGTATGTGGCAAAATAATCAGTAAAAGTACTAAAGCCCATAATATATGGGTCATAGCTGAATCAGTCCATTGTACACTGTGGACAAAGACAAAACTGCAAATAGACTGGGCTTCAACCTAACAGCAGCATGAAATAAAGCAAAGTAATATCTAGTTTATTTCCTCCAATCTGTTTGACTTGGGATGCTATCTGAATCTTGGTAGCTGAATAGGCTTAAACCAGGGATGGACGTGGGTGGTGCTGAGATAGCCGAGCAGGTTTGCCCTGTCTGGGACCAGAATCCTTAGTGAACTGAAATCCGGATGGCCCGACCATCTGACTTGGAGGAACACAGAAAATTGCCCAGATCGCAGGTTTCCCCATGCTGGGGTCCCCAGCTCAAGAATCTTTGAGAGTGCAGCCTCCTAGGCACCCCAGCAGGGAGCACTGCCCAAGTTAAGCATGAGGCTAGAGGGGACGGGTGAAGCTTCAGGGGAGAAGAGGTGGTGAGATAGAAGGGCTTGGGTGTTTGCTCAGGCACAGTTCAGTTCAGTGGCTCAGTCGTGTCCGACTCTTCGTGACCCCAAGAATCGCAGCACGTCAGGCATCCCTGTCCATCACCATCTCCCGGAGTTCACTCAGACTTACGTCCATCGAGTCAGTGATGCCATCCAGCCATCTCATCCTCTGTCGTCCCCTTCTCCTCCTGCCCCCGATCCTTCCCAGCATCAGAGTCTTTTCCAATGAGTCAGCTATTCGCATGAGGTGGCCAAATTACTGGAGTTTCAGCTTTAGCATCATTCCTTCCAAAGAAATCCCAGGGCTGATCTCCTTGCCACTTCACTCTAATTCACATCCCAGGAAGTCGACTTTCCTTAAGGCTCTGGTTGCAGATGGAACCAGAGCTGAGCATGAAGAAGTGCTGCCGCCTTGTGGACATTTCCTGTAAGAACAACTTGCCCACCAGTGCTGACTGGCACGTGCAATTAGAGAAGGCATTTCGGGGAGAAATATCCATAACCTCAGATATGCAGATGACACCACCCTTATGGCAGAAAGTGAAGAGGAACTAAAAAGCCTTTTGATGAAAGGGAAAGAGGAGAGTGAAAAAGTTGGCTGAAAGCTCAACAGTCAGAAAACTAAGGTCATGGCATCTGGTCCCATCACTTCATGGGAAATAGATGGGGAAACAGTGGAAACAGTGTCAGACTTTATTTTGGGGGCTACAAAATCACTGCAAATGGTGACTGCAGCCATGAAATTAAAAGATGTTTATTCCTTGGAAGAAAGGTTATGACCAACCTAGATAGCATATTGAAAAGCAGAGACATTACTTTGCCAACAAAGGTCCATCTAGTCAAGGCTATGGTTTTTCCAGTGGTCATGTATGGATACGAGAGTTGGACTGTGAAAAAAGCTGAGTGCCGAAGAATTGATGGTTTTGAACTGTGGTGTTGGAGAAGACTCTTGAGAGTCCCTTGGACTGCAAGGAGATCCAACCAGAACATTCTGAAGGAGATCAGCCCTGGGTGTTCTTTGGAAGAAATGATGCTAAAGCTGAAACTCCAGTACTTTGGCCACCTCATGCAGAGAGTTGATTCACTGGGAAAGACTTTGATGCTGGGAGGGATTGGTGGCAGGAGGAAAAGGGAAAGACAGAGGATGAGATGGCTGGATGTCATCACTGACTCGATGGACGTGAGTCTGAATGAACTCCGGGAGATGGTAATGGACAAGGAGGCCTGGCATGCTGCGATTCATAGGGTTGCAAAGAATCGGACACGACTGAGCGACTGAACTGAACTGAACTGAACTGATGGGGCTGTTACAGCCAGCTGCCCTCAGAAAGGTCCTGCGGCAGGTATTAGAGATAAATTCCAAACACAATCTACTTTCAAGAAACCAATTTCAAAGGTCAATTTTCCTCATACCCTTTAAGGAAAGAAAAAAAGAACCTAAACAACCACAGGACAAGAGGCTCAGCATCCTGAATCATTACAGAAGAGATGCCAATCAAAACGACAAGAAGAGATCAAGTCCCATCTGAGAAAACGGCCATCCTAACTGTCTGCAATAGTACATGGAGGGGAGAGCCGGGAGATGATGGAATCCCTTTTCGTGTTGTCTGCGAACAGGCGCTGGCAACAGCCCTTTGAAGGGACAGCCTGCACAGGCCAGAACAAAACAGTCCTCAGCTAGAATTCTAATACCCACACCTGGGCCTACATTTAGAAAAACCTTCATTCAAAATTACACATGCACCTCTACTTTCATTGTAGTGGTACCTCCAACTGCCAAGACACAGACCCAAGAAAAAGTCCACTGACAGATATAATCTTAAAGAAATGTGGTACATATATACAAGAGGCTATTACTCAGTCTTCAAATATCGCCACTGAAATTATGAAATTATGCCAGTTGTCCCCACAAGCAGGGGCCTTGGAGGAAAATAAGTGAAGTCAGCAACAGAGGAAGAAAATAGCAGATGATGTCCCTGGAGGGAAAAAGTGACAAAAAGACATACAGAGGAAGTAATTTACAACATAAAAAGAGACTCAGATCAAGCACAAAGAATTGTTAAAAAAAAAAAAAAGAAAGTGCCAGGTACATATTAGGAGGTTACTACTACCTTATACACAGAAATCTGGATCTGTAATAGATAATCCACAAGAGCCTGATTTTTAGCACAGGAATTCTATTCAACCTTGTTCAATAACCTTTATGGCAAAAGAATGGATAAAAAGAACAGATACACTGTATATATATATATATACACACACACACACACACATATATATATATGTCTTAACTGAATCAGTGGACTGTACACTTTGAATCACAAAACTGCAAATTGACTATACTTCATAACATTGGCATGAGATTAAAGAAAAGAAAAATAATGCCTATTATATCCCCTCTGACCTCACTTACTTGGGCTGCTATCCCCTCCCTGGACCCTGCGTAGACTAGAGTCCCAGGGCTGCACTGGGGGTGGGGTTGAGACAGTCAGGCAGGGTCCCCTTTATAGAGATGCCTCTTAAACCTGTACTGTCTGGCTGGGACAATCATCCCTACTGCACCCAGAGATGGTGGCGTAGTCTGCTGGCCTCGAGGATTCAGGGTAAAGCTACCAAGTATCCAGGGCCCTGGTGCAGGGGTCCCCTGCTGAAGCCTCCTTCCTGAGAGTACAGCCTTCTAGGCGCTTCAGCAGGGAGCGGTGCCCCAGGTAGGCATGAATCTCGAGGGGAGGGGTAAAGCTTTAGGGGAAGGAGCAGTGAGACTCAAGCACTTGGGTGTTTGCTCAGACATATGCCACTCTAATTCACTGGCTCTGGTCGCAGATGGAACCACAGTTGGGCATGAAAAAATGCTGCCGCCTTGTGGGCATTTCCTATAACTACAACTCAATCTTTTGTGCTTACCTGGCACCTCCAATTCACAAGGTCTGTGGGGCTGTACAGAGAAGGCAATGGCACCCCACTCCAGTACTCTTGCCTGGAAAATCCCACGGACGGAGGAGCCTGGTAGGCTGCAGTCCATGGGGTCACGAAGAGTAAGACACGACTGAGTGACTTCACTTTCACTTTTCACTTTCATGCATTGGAGAAAGTAATGGCAACCCACTCCAGTGTTCTTGCCTGGAGAATCCCAGGGATGGGGGAGCCTGGCGGGCTGCTGTCTATGGGGTCGCACAGAGTTGGACACGACTGAAGCAACTTAGCAGCAGTGGGGCTGTTCAGAGAAGGCAATGGCAACCCACTCCAGTACTCTTGCCTGGAAAATCCCATGGGCGGAGGAGCTGTTTATGACAGCTGCCCTCAGGAAAGATCCTGGGATGGTTATTGAAGAAATAAATTCCGAACACAATGAACTTTCGAGAAGCCAACTGCAACAGGTAAATTTTCCTCACATCCCCCAAATCCCCAAATGGCCACAGGACAAGATGCTCAACATCCCCAATTATTTCAAGAGGAATGCCAATCTAAAAGACACCAAGAAATCGATTCCCACCTGTCAGGATGGTCATCCTCACAACAAATGCGGGAGAGAGCCAGGCGGAGAGGAAACCCCCTACACGGTCAGTGTGAATGGACACTGGAAACAGCCCTACTAAAGCTTCAAAAGAGCTCAGCCCACGGCCTGACATACCTGCACCTGGGCCTGTATCCTGAGAAAACTGCCAGTGTTTACAGGCACCCCGTCATTCGCTACAGCACTGCTTCCCAGAGCCAAGACACAGAACCAGCCAGATGTCACCCGATGGATCAAAGGTTAAAGAAGATGTGTACATACATACAATGGAGTATGACTCAGTAATGAAAAATAGCCACTGAAATTATGCCACTAATTGTCACAAGGATTGACCTTGGAGGGTCATAGACTAAGTGAAGTCAGTTGGATAGAGAAAGACAATTTTGCCTTATAGGCAAAATACAAAAAGAGATACAACGGGACAAATTTACAACAAAAATAGTGACTCTGAGAATTCAAACACAAGCAGAAGTTCCCCAAAAAAGCGAAAGAGCAAGGATGAATTACGATGTCAGGACTAAGATATATACAGAAATCTGTATCTATAATAGATAACCCAGAAGGATTATCTCTTTCCTTCCTTCCGAATATACATAGAGATATATATCTCTCTAGATACTCAGGAAGGATCTGATGGTCAGCACAGAGTACTTTACTCGACCTTCTGCAGTAACCTCTATGGCAACAGGATCCAAAAAAGAACAGATATGCTGTATGTATATGTCATAAGTGAATCAGGCGGCTGTAATCTGAAGACAAGGACAAAACTGCAAATTGGCTCTACTCCAAGACAGCACAGCCCTGAGACTAAAGAAAAGGAACAGAAAAGCAGTGCCTAGTTTATTCCCCACAACCCTCTGAGTTGGGCTGCTCTCCCATTCCTGGAGCCTGAGCAGACTTGAGTCTCATGTCTGGACTGGGCTGGAGTCGAGGCAGCTGGGTCGAGACGACCAAAATTTTAATAGACATGAAACCTGCGATTTTGGCCCCACTAGGTACAGCAGCCAAGACAGGAAAGCAAGCTAATTGTAGAAGCACAGACGAATGGATTCAGACAAGTACATGTACACAACGGACTATTTCTCAACCATAAAGAAGTAGAAAATAATGCCGAGTCCAGCCTCAGGAAAGAAAGTGGAGATGATCATTCCAAGCGAAGTGAGGGAGACAAGGAAAGACAAGCATCATATGATATCACTTCTAGCTATAAACTAAAGAGGGATAGAAATGAGCTTATTGCCTGGAGACACAGAAACTTAGAAAAGAAACTTCCGGTCACCAGATATAAAGATGTGGGGCATGGAGAAACGAGCTGCTTCAGACTAAGATAAGCACACTACTATTGATAAAGTGACTAGGACCCACCGTGTAACACAAGGAAACTTATTCCACACGCTGTATTAATCTATGAGGGAAAAATCCCCAACAAATCATATATACATCTATGTAAAAGCGAAACAATTTGTGGTAGAAGGAAAAGGAAAAAAAAAACACACACAAGATTGTAATTCGCTGTATTGTGCTATGCTTAGTCACTCAGTCGTGTCTGACTCTGTGCGACCCCAAGGACCGTAGCCCACCAGGCTCCTCTATCCATGGGATTCTCCAGGCAGGAATATTGGAGTGGGTTGCCATGCTCTCCTTCAGGGGATGTTTCCAACCCACAGTTCAAATGATGGGATGAAAACAGAAAAAAATGAAAAAGAAATTCTGACTCTGTTCCCCTCAGGAAATACTGAGCTGGGCTGGTGTCACATCCCTGTGAAAGGTTGTTGTTGAATCACGCAAAAACGCTGGGATTCTTGGCCCCCAGAGGAGAAGAATTCAATCTGGGGCCAGAGATGAGGCTTGATCACTCAGAGCTTTTGTATAATAAAATTTTATTAAGGTTTAAAGGACATAGAGAAAGCCTCCTGACATAGGCATCAGAAGGGGGCAGAAAGAGTGCCCCCTGCTGGTCTTCAGCTGGATGTTATATAGTCACCAGCAGTCTGTTAAGGAAAGAAAGGAATGTCTCAAAACCCAGAATGGCACCAGGCCCTTTACCCATAAGATGCATTTGGGGATAATCTTGGCACCAAATGGTTCATCCTGGGCCATAAAATGATTAACTTGACTCTTGAAGAAGGTCAGATCACCATACAAGTAGTTTCATTTACATAGATTAGAGGAACAATATCTGACTATAACATACTGGTTTGTCAAGTAGGTTCTGAGCCAAGAGGGAACCGACTTGAAGACAGAGTTTGGGGTAAATGCACAGCACAGTAGCATAGCTTAAGATAGACATTTCCATAAGTGAAATGCATTGGTTATCTCTAGGTTTGAGAATAGTTAACTTCAGGTGAAACCAGGTGTCATTATGGCAACACAGTATTTTAAGAGAAATCTTTTAAATTTGTATAGAGAAGGAAAAAATATCGCTAGTTTGTTTTCCTCCTGCCGCTTAAGAGAGATAAAAATGTCTGACAGTTGCAGGCTATTTCCTCCGTTTGGAGACCCCTGGCCTTCCTGCCTGTTACCCACCTGGAGCCTGACTGGTTTGGGTCCTAAGGAAGGAGTGTTCTGGGGCTGAGGGAGCTGGCAGCATGTAGCAGGCAGTGTGTCTCCAAAATGGACCTGGAGTGCCTGTTGCCCTCTGGAGAGCCCTCAACCTCCAGATACAGGCAGGAGAAATTAAGAGATTGGAATTAACATATATATATACAATATATATCAAACAGATAATTTAAAGTACTCACTGAATAACAGGAAACTTTATTGTGAAGAAGGAATTCACAGGGCCTGGACCCCATCTTAGGCCTGTTCATGCTCATCATGCTCAGCCACCTTTCCAATGGACTCTGAACTCTGTGTTTGCTGCTGCTGCTGCTGCTGCTAAGTCGCCTCAGTCGTGTCCGACCGACTCTGTGCGACCCCAGAGATGGCAGCCCGCCAGGCTCCCCCCGTCTCTGGGATTCTCCAGGCAAGAACACTGGAGTGGGTTGCCATTTCCTTCTCCAATGCACGAAAGTGAAAAGTGAAAGGGAAGCCCCTCGGTCGTGTCTGACTCTTAGTGACCCCACAGACTGCAGCCTACCAGGCTCCTCCGTCCATGGGATTTCCAGGCAAGAGTACTGGAGTGGGGTGCCGTTGCCTTCTCTGGAACTCTGTGTTTAGTGCCTATGAAAACAACAACCGAAGGATAAGACTCCCCCCTCCCCCCCACCAAAGACAGGGGAACCTTGAAGATCGTATCTAGGTTACTCATCGCCTAAGAGAAAACATACACTAATCACCCCTTCCTCCAGACAGGCCATAAATTTTTCTGTGTCTATTGGAGTGTAACCTCGGGTTTATTGATTATTGGCTAATTGTTTGACTGAGCACATGAGCACATAGCACGTGAATGATGGGGTTATTGGGATTGTATCTTCCTTGGTTTATGTAAGTCTCAAGGAATTTGGAGTGGTGGGTTCAGACACGTACACATGGGATATAAAAGATTTTCACAAATGCTGGTCAGGGTCCTTGGCTAAGAGGAGACTCTGCTTTGGGCCTGCTGGTGTGATAAACTGCACTCCACTATCTGCATTGTCCTTCTGAGTGAGTTTGTTTCCCGGAACGGGTGGCTACAACAATTGGACACACTATAATCCACTATAATCACCTATATGCGAAAAAGAACCCTAAAGGGAATAGATAAATGTCAATGTGTAACTGAATCGAGTTCCTGTAACCTGAAAGAAACACAACATCAGAAGCCCACTGTATTCCAATAGAAAATAACAAGGAATTTACAGACCACTGCTCCCCCCACCCCACCAAAAAGAGAGATAGAATGCAGCATGAAGTACTGCTGCCGCCTTGTGGCCATTTTCTGTAATAACACCATGTAGAGCTGTGCTGCTGGGAATTTAAATTCACAAAGATTCAGGGGCTATAAGTAAAAAACACTTGCCCTCCAGAAATGACCTTTGTCATCGAAAGAGAATCCAAAACAAGAAGGGCATTAAAGAAGCCAATTTCAAGATGTAAGCTTAAATCACACGTTTAAAAAAAAATCACATGAAAAGATGTCAACATCACTAAACATTAGAGAAATGCAATTCTAAACTACAATGAGGTATCACATCACACTAGGAGGAATGGCTGTTGCCAAACACTCTGCAAACAATTAGTGCTGAGAGGATGTGCAGACAAGGGAGCCCTCTTCCACTGATGCTTGGGATACAAATGCGGAACACCCACTCGGGAGGATACCCTGAGGATTCCTTCAACCATGAGAATGAAATTAGAAAACATCCCAACACCAAACACAAAATAAACACCAGAGAGCATAAATACCTAAATGTAATGATGGACACTATGAAATCCTTGAGAAAAATATAAACAGGACACAATCTGACATAAAATGCAGCAAGTTCTTTATGGGCCCATCTCCTAGAATAATGAAAAATAAACCACAAATCAGAAAGTGGCACTGAATTAACCTTAAAAGCATTTGCATACCTAAAGGAAATCCTCGAGGAAAGGCAAGGATAATCCTCAAAATCAGTTCAGTTGCTCAGTCATGTCTGACTCCTTGCGACCCCATGGACTGCAGCATGCCAGGCCTCCCCATCCATCACCAACTCCTGGAGCTTACTCAAACTCATGTTCATCGAGTTGGTGATGCCATCCAACCAGCTCATCCTCTGTCGTCCCCTTCTCTTCTCACCTTCAGTCTTTTCCAGCATCAGGGTCTTTACAAACAAATCAGTTCTTCGCATCAGGTGGCCAAAGTATTGGAGTTTCAGCTTCAGCATCAGTCCTTACAATGAATATTCAGGACAGATCTCCTTTAGGATGGATTGGTTGGATCTCCTTGCAGTCCAAGGGACTTGCAAGAGTCATCTCCAACACCAGAGTTCAAAAGCATCAATTCTTCAGTGCTAAGCTTTCTTTATAGCCCAACTCTCACATCCATACATGAGCACTGAAAAACATAGCTTTGATTAGACCGACCTTTGTTGGCAAAGTAATGTCTCTGCTTTTTAATATGCTGTCTTGGTTGGTCATAGCTTTACTTCCAAGGAGGAAGCATCTTTTAATTTAATGGCTGCAGTCACATCACATCTGCAGTGATTTTGGAGCTCCCCAAAATAAAATCTCTCACTGTTTCCATTGTTTCCTTAAGTATTTGTCATGAAGTGATGGGACAAGATGCCATGATCTTAGTATTCTGAATGTTGAGTTTTAAGCCAACTTTTTCACTCTCCTCTTTCACTTTCATCAAGAGGCTCTTTAGTTCTTCTTCACTTTCTGCTGTAAGGGTGGTATCATCTGCATCTCTGAGGTTATTGATATTTCTTCCAGGAATCTTGATTCCAGCCTGTGCTTCACCCAGCCCAGCATTTCTCATGGTGTACTCTACATATAAGTTAAAGAAGCAGGGTGACATACTATTTTCCCAATTTGGAACCAGTCTGTCGTTCCATGTCCAGTTCTAACTGTTGCTTCTTGACCTGCATAGATTTCTCAGGAGCCAGGTCAGGTGGTCTGGTATTCCCTTCTCTTTAAGGATTTTCCAGTTTGTTGTAATCCACACAGTCAAAGGCTTTGGCTTTGTAGTCAATAAAGCAGAAGTAGATATTTTTGTGGAATTCTCTTGCTTTTTTGATGATCCAGCGGATGTTGGCAATTTGATCTCTGGTTCCTCTGCCTTTTTAAATCCAGCTGGAACATCTGGAAGTTCATGGTTCATGTACTGCTGAAGCCTGGCTTGGAGAATTTTGAGAATTACTTTGCTAGCATGTCAGATGAGTGCAATTGTGCGGTAGTTTGAGCATTCTTTGGCATTACCTTTCTTTGGGACTGGAATGAAAACTAAACTTTTCCAGTCCTGTGGCCCCTGCTGAGTTTTCCAAATTTGCTTACACACTGAGTGCAGCACTTTCACAGCATCGTCTTTTAGGATTTGAAATAGTTCAACTGGAATTCCATCACCTCCACTAGCTTTGTTCATAGCGATGCTTCCTAAGGCCCACCTGACTTCGTATTCCAAGACGTCTGGCTCTGGGTGAGTGGTCACACCATCATGATTATCTGAGTCATGAAGATTTTTTTTTGTACAGTTCTTCTGTGTATTCTTGCCACCTCTTCTTAATATCTTCTGCTTCTGTTAGGTCCCTACCATTTCTGTCCTTTATTGTGCCCATCTTTGCATGAAATCTTCCCTTAGTAGCTCAAATTTTCTTTCCCATTCTGTTCTTTTCCTCTATTTCTTTGCATTGATCACTGAGGAATGCTTTCTTCTCTCTCCTTGCTATTCTTTGGAACTCTGCATTCAAATGGGTATATTTTTCTTTTTATCCTTTGCCTTTCACTTCTCTCCTTTTCTCAGCTATTTGTAAGGCCCCCTCATCAGGCAACCATTTTGCCTTTTTGCAAAGGTTTCTTTTTCTTGGAAATGGTCTTGATCACTGCCTCCTGTACAGTGTCACGAACTTCCGTCCATAGTTCTTCAGGCACTCTATCGATCAGATCTAGTCCCTTGAATCTATTTTTCACTTCCACTGTATAATCATAAGGGATTTGATTTAGGTCATACCTGTATGGCCTAGTGGTTTTCCCTGCTTTCTTCAATTTAAGTCTGAATGTAGCACTAAGGAGTTCATGATCTGGGCCACAGTCAGCTCCCAGTCTTGTTTTTGCTGACAGTATAGTGCTTCTCCATCTTTGGCTGCAAAGAATATAATCAATCTGATTTCGGTACTGACCATCTGGTGATGTCCATGTGGAGTCTTCTCTTGTGTTGTTGGAAGAAGGTGTTTGTTATGACCTGGGTGTTCTCTTGGCAAAGCTCTGTTAGCTTTTCACCTGTCTCATTTTGTACTCCAGACCCAAACTTCCCTGCTACTCCCGGTATCTGTGGGCTTCCTGCTTTTGCATCCCAGTCCCCTATAATGAAAAGAACATCTCTTTTGGGTGTTAGTTCTAGAAGGTCTTGTAAGTCTTCATAGAAACGTTCAGCTTCAGCTTTTTCAGCATTACTGGTTGGAGCATAGACTTGGATTACTGTTATATTGAATGATTTGTCTTGGAAACAAATGGAGATTATTCTGCTATTTTTGAGATCAGGAATAAATTTTTGAAATAGGAAAAAATATTTGCCAAGGAAGATACCCAGAAGGGATTCATCCCCAAAACATAGGAACAGCTTATGCAACTTAATATCAACAATACATACAACAAAGGACAAAATGGGGCAAAGATTGAAATGGTTATTTATCTCGGGAAGACCTACAGATTGCACTTATGCACATGAAACTATTCTCAGCATCACTATTAGAAAAACACAAATCGAAGTCCAAGGCGCTAAGCACTCACATTGGTCAGAATGGTCATTTTGAAACATCTTAAAGAATAAATGCTAGGACTTCCCTGGTGGTGCAGTGTGAAGAATGTGCCTGCCAATGCAGGAGACAGGGATTGGAACCTTGGTCTCAGAAGATCCCACCATCAGTGGGGGCCGCTAAGCCCACATGTGCCACAACTGCTGCGCCTGTGCTCCAGAGCCCCTGAACTACAGCTGCTGAGGCCTCCCACCGCAGCTCCTGCAGCCTGGTGCTCCAGAGCCCGCGTTCCGCAACCAGAAGCCACCACAATGAGGAGCCTCATTCTGACAGTGAAACTAGAGAGTTGCCCCGCTCGCTGCAGAGAGAGAGAGAGCTGGATTTCTGCAACAGAGGCCCAGTGCAAGCAAAGACAAATGATTAAATAAAATTACTTCAGTTCAGTTCAGTCGCTCAGTCGTGTGCGACTCTTTGCGGCCTTGTGAATCGCAGCACGCCAGTGCTCCCTGTCCATCACCAACTCCCGGAGGTTCACTCAGACTCACGTCCATCGAGTTCGTGATGCCATCCAGCCATCTCATCCTCGGTCATCCCCTTCTCCTCCTGCCCCCAATCCCTCCCAGCATCAGAATCTTTTCTAATGAGTCAACTCTTCGCATGAGGTGGCCAAAGTACCGGAATTTCAGCTTTACCATCATTCCTTCCAAAGAAATCCCAGGGCTGATCTCCTTCAGAATAGACTGGCTGGATCTCCTTAGAAAATAATAAATGCTGGAGAGGGTGTAGAGACAAGGAAACCCTCCTGCACTATTGATCGTAATGTACATAGGTTCATCCAGTAGGCAGAACAGTATGGAGGTTGTTTGAAAAATAACACAGAAGTCTTTTAGGACCCAGGGATCCCATGCATGGGCATAAATCCAGAGAAAATTGAAAAAATGTAATACACACTCCTGCAATCATGGCCAAAGATGCAAGAGCCAAGTCTGGGAAGCAAGTTAATTGCAGACATTTCAGATGAATGGATACACGATGGGGTACATATACACAATGGAATATTTCTCAACCATAAAGAAGTAGGAAATAATGCCAAGTCCAGTCACAGAAAAGAAAGTTGAGATGATTATTTGAAGTGAAGTAAGGGAGACAGGGACAGACAGCATCATATGATATCACTTCTAGATGTAATCTAAACCGGATGAAAATGAACTTCTTTCTTAAAGAGACACAGCCTCACAGACTTAGAAAAGAGACAGCTGCTCTCCAACATAGAAGGCCATGGATGAGGGAGAAATGAGCTGCTTCAGACTCGTATATGCACACCACTATTTATAAAGTCACCAGGACCTACTGTGTAACTCAGGTAAACATATGCAACACTGTGTGATTACCTACACATAAAAACCCTCCAAAAATAATGTATACTTTATGTAGAAGTGAATCAAGTTATCCTGGATTGAAAAGGAAGAAAAAAACGACCCACATGACTGTAATTCACCTATATACTCCAGTTCAAATTATAGGTTAAAAACATCAAAAGAAAAATATAAAGAAACGCTGACTCTGTTCCCCTCAGGTCATAGTGACCTAGGCTGTGGTCACATCCCTGGAGCCTGACTGGCTTGGGTCCCAAGGCTGGAACGTCCCAGGGCTGAGGGAGCTCCGAGGATGTGGCAGGCAGTGTGCCTCCACAATGGACCTGGAGTGCCTTTGCCTTCTGCAGCGCCCCCGACAGGTGTGAGAAATTAGGAGTTTAGAATTAACATATAACATACATTAATAAAAGAGTTGATCTCAAAAGGAACTGCTGAAAAGCAGAGGGAAGTTTATTGAACACACTGTAATCACCTATATGCAAAAAAGAACATGAAAGAGGATAGATAAACGTCTACATATAACTAAATTGAATCCAGTACACTGGCAGCAAATACCACATCAGAAATCAACGCTATTCCAATAAAAAATAGCAAGGAAATTACAGTAAAACAACAAAAAGACCTAAAAAACCTCGTGTGCCATAAGGAAGTGCTGCCACCGTGTGGCCATTTTCTGTAATTACATGATGAAGAGATGTGCCAACGCTGCTGCTGCTGCTGTCGCTTCAGTCGTGTCCAACTCTGTGCGACCCCATAGACGGCAGCGCACCAGGCTCCCCATCCTTGGGATTCTCCAGGCAAGAACGCTGGAGTGGGTTGCCATTTCTTTCTCCAATCATGAAAGTGAAAGAAGAAAGTGAAGTCGCTCAGTCGTGTCCGACTCTTATTGACCCCATGGACTGCAGCCTACCAGGCTCCTCCGTCCAAGGGACTTTCCAGGCAAGAGTACTGGAGTGGGGTGCCATTGCTTTCTCCGGTTGTGCTACTGGGCATGTAATATTCACAAGGATTCAAGCTCTATAAGAAAAATACACGTACACTTGAGGGATGTCTTAGGAGTGGTCATTGAAAAAGAATTCAAAGCAAGTCAGGTGTCCCAGTGGCCAATTGCAGGTGGTAAGTTAATTCTTACCCTTTAAAAAAATCACTTTAAAAGATGTCACCATTGCTAAATATTAAAGAAATGCAAATCAAAACTCCAATGAGGTATTTCCTCACATCATTCACAATCACCATTGTCCAAAAGCTGACAAACAATAAAGTCTATAAAAACTGGAAAAAAAAGGGAAACCATCCTACACTGTTAGTGAAAAGGTAAATTAGTAACAGCCACTATGGAGAATGGTATGCAGATTTTTAAAGGAATGATAAAGGGAATGAAATTGGAATATTCCCTGATACATATACAAAAATAAACTCCAAATAGAGTAAAGACCTAAATTAAAAGATGGATACAATCAAAGTCTTGAGGAAAAGAGAACATGGTTTGACATAAAATGCAGCAAGTCCTTTTCTGACTCACCTCTTCGAATCATGAAGAATAAGACAAAAATAAATGGGACCTGCTGCCGCTACCACTGCTAAGTCGCTTCAGTGGTGTCTGACTCTGTGCGACCTCAGAGATGGCAGCCCACCAGGCTCCCCCGTCCCTGGGATTCTCCGGGCAAGAATACTGGAGTGGGTTGCCATTTCCTTCTCCAATGCAAGAAAGTGAAAAGTGAAAGTAAAGTCGCTCAGTCGTGTCCGACTTAAAAGTGTTGTAACAGCAGAGGAAACCATAAACACAACAAAAAGACCACCCTCATAATGAAACTAATATTGGTAAACAAAGACACCAACAAGGAATTTATCTCCAAGATGCACAAACAGCGTGTGCACCTCAGTATCAAAGAAACAACCCAATCAAATAGGGGCACAAGATTTAAATGGACATTCGTCAGAAGAAGACATAAAGGTGGGCGTGACGCACATGAAAAGATGCTCAGCACCTGTAAGCATTAGAGAACTATGAATGAGAAGAACAATGTGGTACTGTCTCACACAGGTCAGAATGGTGAGCACAAAAAAAAATCTACAACAATAAATGCTGGAGAGGATATAGAGGAAAAAGAACCCTCCTCTCTGTTGGTGGGAATAAAAGTAGGAACTCCACGAAGGAGAACAGAACAAAGGTTCATTAAAAACTAAACAGAAGCATCACAGGACCGGCAATCCCATTCCTGGACGTAGATCCAGAGAAAACCATTATTTTAAAAGACAGCTGCATGCGATGTTCATGACAGCACCATGTACAGCAGCCAGGACACGGAAGCAACTTAAGCGGATAAGGACAGGTGAATGGGTAAACAAGATGGGGTGCCTGCACACACACAGTGCCGTGTTACTCACCATACCAAGGGCGACAGCATGCATGTCCAGCAACAAAGAAGGAAGTATGGATGTGAGAGCTGGACTGTGAAGAAGGCTGAGTGCCGAAGAATTGATGCTTTTGAACTGTGGTGTTGGAGAAGACTCTTGAGAGTCCCTTGGACTGCAAGGAGATCCAACCAGTCCATTCTGAAGGGGATGCGGATTTCTTTGGAAGGAATGATGCTAAAGCTGAAACTCCAGTATTCTGGCTACCTCATGCAAAGAGTTGACTCATTGGAAAAGACTCTAATGCTGGGAGGGATTGGGGGCAGGAGGAGAAGGGGACAACAGAGGATGAGATGGCTGGATGGTATCACGGACTCGATGGACGTGAGTCTGAGTGAACTCCGGGAGTTGGTGATGGACAGGGAGCCCTGGCGTGCTGCGATTCATGGGGTCACAGAGTCGGACACGACTGAGCGACTGAACTGAACTGAGAGACGATCATAGTAAGTGAAGTGAGACAAAGGCAAGTATCATGATATCACTGGTGGTAAATTCTAACAACAGATACAAATGAACTTCTTTACCAAAAAGAAACGCCTCACAACAGAGCAAAGCACCTTATAGTTAGGAAAAGGGAAAGATGGTGGGCAGAGAGAAATGAGCAGGTGCTGAGAAACACACACACACCACTCTTTATAAATAACCAACGAGGACCCCTATGAAACCCTGCATAATAAACTATGCGAAGAGAACCCCAAAAATGACATGTACACGTCTCTGCATAAGTGAATTCTGTTGCTGTCCACCTAAAACAAAAAACAAAAACACCCCACAACATTGGAAGTCACCTACACACCAATACAAGATGCAAGTTACAGAGTGAATGTCAGCTCTGTTCCCCTCAGGCCTTGGTGACCTGGGCTGCTGTCACATCCCTGAAGCCTGGGCAGGCTTGGTTCCCAAGGATGGACTGTCACGGGGCTGACAGAGCTGGGGCGGGCGTGCCAGCCAATGAGCCCTGCCTGTTGGACCTGGCAAGCCTCTTCCCCTCTGCATTAGCCCACAGCCTCCAGATGCAGGCACGTCCTCTTGCAGTGAAACTACGTCTACTGCATCCAAAGGATGTGCAACCTCTGGGCTGGAAGAGCTCTGAAAAGCCCTGTGGGCCCCATGTCTCCTGGTGTTGGAGTTTCCGCCTCCAGCCTCCTTCCTTAGGGCCGCCCCACCTATGGATGAAAGCACCCTCCCCAGAGTGGTGTTGCAAGAATTGGGATTTGTCCAGGTGACTGGGGTAAGGAAGGAAGAAGGAATGGGCCACAAGCTTTAAGTGTTTTTTCTGGCACATTCTACTCTGACAGTCCAGGAACAGGGTTTTCCCAAGGCTCTGGTGGTTCCCGCAGTAACCAGAATCGGACATAAAGACATGCTGCCGCCTTGTGGCCATTTCTCATAACAACAACTTTGAAACCTTTGCTCACGGGGACTTAACATTTTCACAAGGCCCGAGGGGGGCTGTAAGTAAAAATATACCTGCCCTCAAGAAACGTACTGCTAGGTCACTTCAGTTGTGTCCGACTCTGTGCGACTCCATAGACGGCAGCCCACCAGGCTTCCCCGTCCCTGGGATTCTCCAGGCAAGAACACTGAAATGGGTTGCCATTTCCTTCTCCAATGCATGAAAGTGAGAAAGTCGCTCAGTCGTGTCTGACTCTTAGCGACCTCATGGACTGCAGCCTACCAGGCTCCTCCATCCATGGGATTTTCCAGGCAAGATTACTGGAGTGGGGTGCCATTGCCTTCTCCAAGAAACGTCCTAGGGAAGGTCACTGGAAAAATACTAAAGCAAGGAAATCATTCAAGAAGCCAGTTTGAGTAAGTTTAACTTACACTGTTTAAAAAAATCACATACAAAGATGCTAACATCACTAAATATGGAGAGAAGTGCAAATCAAAACTTCAACAAGGTATCACCTCACACCAGTCACAATGGCCACAGGCAGAAACTCTGCTGCTGCTGCTGCTGCTGCTAAGTCGCTTCAGTCGTGTCCAACTCTGTGCGACCCCATAGACGGCAGCCCACCAGGCTCCCCCATCCGTGGGATTCTCCAGGCAAGAACACTGGAGTGGGTTGCCATTTCCTTCTCCAATGCATGAAAGTGCAAAGTGAAAGGGAAGTCACTCAGTCGTGTCTGACTCTTAGCAACCCTATGGATTGCAGCCTACCAGGCTCCTCCGTCCATGGGATTTTCCAGGCAAGAGTAGTGGAGTGGGGTGCCATTGCCTTCTCCAAAGCAGAAACTCTAGAAACAGTAAATCCTGGAGAAGGTGTAGAGCAAAGGGAACCCTCCTACACTGATGCTGGGAATGGAAATTGGGAGCAGCCACTGTGGAGGACACCAGGCAGCTTCCTTAGCATGAGAATGAGATTGAAATTAGATGATTCCCTAACACTATACACAAAAATAAACTGCAAGTAGATTAAAGGTCTAAATAAAAGGATAGATACAGTGGAACTCTTGACGGAAAAAAGCAGAACACACTTTGACATAAAATGCAGGAAGAAGATCTTTTTGATCCACCGCTAAGAATCAGGACAGGGAGGCTGGTGTGCTGCGATTCATGAGGTCACAAAGAGTCGGACGTGACTGAGCGACTGAACTGAAGAATCAGGACATAAAAAACACAAAAATAAACAAATGGAACATAATAGATGTTAAAAGCATTTGCACAACAAAGGAAACCATCAGTGAAAGAAAAAAGACAACCAAGAATGGAAAAATTTCGTTTAAATGAAGATAGCCACAGGGAATTTCTCTCTACACAAACAACTTATACAGCTCAATATCAAAAAACAAACATCCCAATAAAAAATTGGCCAAAGATCTAAATGCACATTTCTCCACAGGAGTCATGGAGATGGCCGTAAAGTACAAGACAAGATTCTAGCATCATTCGTTCTTTGAGAAAGGCAAGTCAGTTGTCTAATGAGGTATCACTTCACATCGATCAGAATGGCCATCTCAAAAAATCTACAACAATAAATTCTGCAGAAGGTGTGGAGAGAAGAAAACCCTACCACCATTAGTGGGAATATAAATGGGTATATCCACTAGGGAGAACATTATGGAGGTTCTCCATAATAACATAACAACAAAACAAAATATAACATAACAAAACATAACATAATGTAATGTAACAAAATATAACATAATATAATGTAACAAAACAAAACAATATGGAGGTTCTCCAACTAAGCATAAAAACTAAACAGAGAAGTACCAAGTGACCCAGCAACTCCATACCCAGGCACAGATCCAGAGAAAACCAAAATTTTAAAAGACACCTGCACCCTAACGATCACAGGTACAGTAGCAGAGACAGGGAAGCAACTTAAGTGTACAAGGACATATGAAGGGATACAGAAGATGGGCTATATACACACAATGCAGTAATACTCAGAAAGAAAGAGGGATGAGCTAATGCCGTTCCCAGGAACAGGGAAGAAACTAGGGATGATCTAAGTGAACTAAGTGAGACAAGGAAAGACAGGTGTGGTGGAATCTAAAAATGGAGACAAATGAACTTTTTACAAGAGAATCTGCCTCAGAGACTTAAAAAGAAACTTATGGCTACCAAAGAAGAAAGTTTCAGGGGGCAGAGAGCCATTAGCTGGTTCAGATTAATACATATACCATAAAAACGTGCTGACGGGATCTTAATAGTCACAAGTCTGACAGGGCTGTAAATGACACCTGCCCTCAAGAAATGTCCTGGAGTAAATGATCAGAAAAGAATTCCACAAGGGCCAACTTTCAGGAAAGCAGATTCAAGAAATAAATTGTACTCACAAGATGTACAATAACAAATAACAAAAGCACGTAACAAAAAAATAACCAAAACACAGGAAAACATACTCCACATCAGTAATTATCAAGTCAATGCCAAGCACAACTGCATGAAGTATCACCTCACACTGGTCACGATGGCCATCACTGAGAAGATCTACAAGGAATAAACGCTGCAGAGGATGTACAGAAGGGATCCTGGAGAGGGGATCCTACAGCCTCGGTGGGAATGCACCTGCTGAAACCACCATGGAAAACAGCAAGAGTTTCCTTGAACACTAAACATACAGGAAGCATGTGATCCTGAAATCCCACTCCCAGGTTTAGATCTGGAGAAATTCACCACTCAAAATGGCACGTGCACCCCAGTTTTCAGGCTAGCACTATTTACAACAGCCAAGACATAGAATCCACCGAAATGTCCACTGACAGAAAAATGAAGACTGCGTGGCACACGAGACTACTGCTCAGCCATTAAAGAGAATGAAATAATGAAATTGGCAGCAGCACGGATGGACAGATACATTTTCAGACCAAGTGGGGTAAGTCAGAGAGAAAAAGACGAACACCCTAAGATATCCCACACAGGTGAGATCTATAAATTGATACCAATGAACTAAGGTCCAAAACAGAAACGGGATCACAGATTGAGAAAAACAAATTCTGATTATCAAAAGAAAATTAGAAGGGAGGGATAAAGAATTTTGATTAATATATAAACACTAATATTTATCAAATTGATAATCAAATAGAACCTACTGAATAATAGAACAGGGAACTCAACTGAAAAAACTGTAGTAACCTATATGAGGAAAAAACAGGAAAAGAATAGATACACTTCTATGTAAAAATCAAATCAAATTTCTGTACACCTAAAACCAATGAAACAATGGAAATCAATTCTACTTCACTATAAAATAGATTTAATTACAAATTAAATGACCTGAGCTTGGTCTTGAGGAAACCAGACAGTGGTGACCCCATGAATTAGCATGTGATATGCTATGATATTAATGTGGCACTGCCAAAAGGTGTCACTCTGCAGAACACAGAGCAGCAACCCACTCAAAGGCGCCTGACTCCACGTGAATGCGACAAGGTGCAGAGAAGAAAAAGGACCACAGGCTAATCAGGCAAACAGGCCCCCTCAGTTCAGACGTTGGGAGTCTCAGAGGCGACAAGACACACAGGTAAAGAGCAGATATGTAGTCTCCAGGTACAGGATCCTGACGCACGTGGATGGGGTGAGGCCCACACAATCCCCAGACCCTGCCCCTGGGGTCCCACGACCCTTGGTTAGGATACCAGGTCTCTGCTGGTTGGGCCCCTAAGGTGGAAACGAGTGGGCTCCTTCTGGGATGGTAGAAAGAAGTGCAGGGCCGTTCTTCTCGCCCCACTTTTGTCACAGGGAAGCCCTCCTTTTTCCCTTTGGTTCTATGTGATATTAACTGTTTTTATAGCTGTCATGATAAATGTTGAACACACTACCTTGGTTCTGGCAGGCTTGATTCTTTCCTGTTCCACTGAGGTGTGGAGAAAACACGCCAGACTCAGGGCTGAAAGGCAAAGGGCAGGTCTGGTCTCCGCTGAGTAGGGAGGGTCACCTGGAAGGAGGTCACAGCAGCGACCTCACCTGCTGCCCTTTGGCTTTTTGCCTGATCCATGTGCCCTGCAGTCAGCTCACCAGGTGAGCCTGCCTCCCTCCTGCCATGCTCGTGCTGGAAAATGGGATACTTCCCAGGTAGAGACACCTGAGGAGTCTCCAGGAGCCCCAGGGAGGGTGAACTTCACGGGGGTAAAGAGGCAAACAGGCACAGGCCGGTATAAAGCGAATACTGTTAAGCATTAATTCCTAAACACAAGTGATGCTCTCATGTATCCTTCCCATTTTCATATCTTTGTGTGTGTGTGGTCTCTCCATACATATCATCCTGACCCACACAGATGGGGTGAGACTCAGGCAGTCCCCAGAGCCCCACCTGGGGTCATGCATCCCCTCAGTCAGGACCCCATGGGCTGTGATCAGCTGGCCCTCAGTGTATAAACAAGCCAGGTTCCTGGGACCTCTGGGGACCCAGAAAGAAGTCTAGGGTTGGTCTCCTCTCCCCTCAATTGTCCCTGAGAAGTCAGGCCCCTCCTGTTTTCACTTTGGTTCTGTGTGATTTTTGTGCTGGTTTGAAAGCTCGTGCTAGAGGTGAACACACTACCTTGGTTCTGGCAGGCTCTGTCTTTCTTGTCCCACTGAGGTGTTGACAAAACACGGGAGAGCTGGGCTGAAAGATGAGGGGCAGCTCTGTTCTCTTCGGAGCAGAGAGTCGACAGGAAGGAGATCACAGCCACAATCTCACCTGCTGCCCATTGACTTTATGCCTGATCTCTGTGCCCCGGAACCAATTCACCAGGTGAACCTGCCTCCTTACTCAGCCTGAATGTGCTGGAAAATGGGAATGATTACCAGGTGGCTCACCTGAGGGGTCTCCAGGAACCCCAGGGAGGTGAACCCGGCAGGGGACAGACTAGGAGCCCGACCGCAGCACTGACCCTCGGAAAGGCCAGGGAAGCCCACTCAGAGGAGAGCACGGCTCCCAGAGAAGCCCACCCAGCCTCAGAGCCCAGACATCTGAGCGCTGACACTCACACACAGGCACGGAGTTTCCCAGACAGAGGCCAGGCCAGGCCTGCACCCGGGTCCCCATGTCCCAGTGCAGACAGAAGAGTCAGGCCTAAATGTCCTCACTGCAGAAAGTGCACAGTCTCGTCTGAACATCATCAGTGTAGACTAGACTTGGAGAGGTCTAAACCTACCATGTAGGTGGAACTTGGTCAGGTTCAAACTAGTTTAGGGCTGGTCTCCCAGCAGGCACAAGTCACTCACATGCAGGGTCTCTCATCGTTAGACAGGGGGCTCACCCTTGTGTGGGAGCTAGGATGTACATTTCTTAAAGAAGAAATCATCACTGGCTCCACACTTCACCCACATCAGGAAACTGAAAGGATCTTGTCTTAGTACTTAAGTCAGCATTGTCTTCAGTGTCAAAGGCACGCCTCACCTCTGCATTGAACTTAAGGTGTCAGTCAATGCAAAGCAATGGAAGGACCATCCTGAGCCAATTCCATTATGTGTAAATTCATGCCATTTTAATATTTTATGCAGTCTGACAAGTAGATGAGCTCAGACTTAAGCTTCTTAAAAGCATGTTTATCGTAACAAGAAATGTATATATTAATATTGTGTGCCTGGTTACTCAGTCAAGTCGACTCTTTGCCGACAACAACCACATGGATTGTTGTCTTCTAGGCTCCCCTGTCCATGGCATTCTGCAGGCAAGAATACCAGAGTGGGTTGCCATTTCCTCCTCCCAGGGATCTTCCTGACCCAGGGACTGAGCACGCGTCTCCTGCCTTGGCAGGTGGATTTGTTACCACTGAGCTACCTTGGAAGCCATTAATACTTCGGTTTTCAATAAAGATTGATGTGTTATTACAAAAACCAACCAACAAAAACCCCAACCCTGACCTCTAGAGGTGGATTCTCTCTGCTCCCTTTGAATCACACTTGGGGAAGTGCTCAGAGATCTGTCGCTGCAGAGTTGACTTATGGACATTCTTGTTGCAAGGTAGTCAGATGTACAAAAACATCTGCTAGAAAAGCAGGAACACAAAAGGTCTACACAAATTTAGACTTCCTGTGACTTCTCTTTTGAGAAAACAAGTCCTGCTATGGTGTTTATCATGTGGCGGAAGAAGCCAGATTGAAAACTGAAGGTGGTGAATGAAGTCTGGTGGATGATGCACTAACTACAGGGTGAGTCTGACTGTGTCAACCTGCACTCACTCTGTCTCAGAGACTCGCACTCTATCTCCTAAGCCCACGGAGGAAGAGGCCTGGCTGAGCTGATGGGAACTGGCAGTTCTCACCAATAGTTGCTTCCTACCTTCCCTCCCTCCATCTGTTATTAGCGGATATTTTAAATATTTTATTTTATTTATTTGGCTGTGCTGGGTCTTGGGTCTTCCCTGGTGGCTCAGAAGGTAAAGAATCTGCTGCACTGAAGAAGACCTGGGTTCAGTCCCTGGGTCTAGAAGATCCCCAGGAGGAGGACATGGCAACCCAGTCCAGTATTGAGGACATGGCAACCCACTCCAGTATTCTTGCCTGGAAAATCCCAGGGACAAAGGAGCAAGGGGTCACAAAGAGTCAGACACAACCGAGTCCACTGAGCATGCTGGGCCTTAGTTGCTGTACACAGGGTCTTCGATTTTCATGTGGCATGTGGATTTTTGTGGGTTTTTTTCCAGCTGTGGCATGTGGGATCTTTAGTTGTGACATATGAGCTCTTAGTTGCAACATGTGGGATCTAGTTCCCTGCACAGGGATTGAACCCGGGCCCCTGCATTGGGAGCTTGGAGTTCTAGCCACTGGACCACCAGGAAAGTCCCAGTATTAGCTGATCTTGCAGACATGGGTTCTACCAAAGAAACCAAAGAGGGACCCCCACCTGCACCCTGCCCCTGCTATACTGCACATCTGGCCTTCTGCGAGGAAGTCATATGCTAGGGACTCACAGGTATAAAGTTCCCTCCACAGCTCAGCAGCGTCAGCGCCTTTGATCCTACATTCATGGTTGAATTCTGTAACACCAAGACACTTGTCACAGCCAGACCCAAGCATGCAAGGGAAGATCCTCCTGGAAGGGGCCATCTCTGGTTTGCGTCCTGGCTCCATCTCATCTCTCAGTTCACAGGTCACCTCACTGGAGAGATCGCTCCTGACTGTTCTCTCTAAAATGAGTTCCAGTACCATCTCAGTCTCCCTTATTTCCTTTGTGTGTATGTGTGTGTTTAAAATTAGTTTTTATTGGAGTATAGTTTCTGTACAATGTTGTGTTAGTTTATGCTATACAACAAAATGAATCAGCTCTTGATACACACATATCCCCTCTGTTTTGGATTTCTCTCTCATTTAGGTCACCACAAAGCAATGAGCAGAGTTTCCTGTGCTTTACAGTAGGTTCTCATTAGTTATCTGTTTTACGCATAGTATCAGTAGTGTTGGAGGAGGGCATGGCAACTCATTGCAATATGCTTGCCTGGAGAATCCCATGGACAGAGGAGCCTGGAGAGGTACAGTCCATAGGGTCGCAAAGATTAAGACGTGACTGAAGCAGCTGAGCAGGTACGGACACGCATCAATAGTGTATATATGTCAGTCTCAGTCTGCCAGTCCATCCAGCCTGCTTCCCTCAGTACCCATGCATTTGTTCTCTACATCTGTGTCTCTATTTCTGTTTTGCAGGTAAGTTCATCTGTACTATTTTTCTAGATTCCACATATGTACGTTAATATGTGATATTTGTTTTTCTCTTTCTGACTTGACCCAGGTGGCGTGAGTGGTAAACAACCTGCCTGCCAATGCAGGAGATGGAAGAGATGCGGGTTCCACCCCTGGGTCATGAAGATCCGCTGGAGGAGGGCATGGCAGCTCACTCCAGTATTCTTGCCTGGGCAGTCCCATGGACAGAGGAGCCTGGCAGGCTACAGTCCATAGGGTCACAAAGAACTGGACACAACTGAATCAACTTAGCACATGAGCACCACTCTCTAGGTTTATTCCCTTCTTGTTTTCATCTAGCTCTTTGCAAAGTGAAAAAACATCTCATTTTATATGTGTCTGCCTCATATTCCTAGAGTCTATGGTTGCAGCAGGCAGGAACACTTCAGTCTCTCTTCTCCTGTATTTCCAGCCTGGGCATATTGAAAAGGGCTCAGGATGGATTGAATGAAGGAGTGAATGATAGGCTGGTTCATGTCTTCCGGCTATGAAATTGGATTAAAGCATGGTCTGGGATCAAAGCCCTTGCCAGAGAATAAATATCCACATAAATAACTGAATTATGCCTTAGCAAAAGATAGCGTGTAACAAGAGGGGATTGTCAATAACCTAAAAGAATATATTTTCTCTGGCAATGGAGCCATGGAACATTTTTTGAATAGTGATGAAAAAGAGATCCAAAGGCATAAGACTCCTAAGGATGAACAGTTGCACAAAAGGGTGTACATTTCTATGGAAATAAGTATGTACTTGGTCACTCAGTCATGCCTGACACTTTGTAATCCCATGGACTGTAGCCTGCCAGGGTACTCTGTCCATAGAGATTCTCCAGGCAAGAATACTGGAGTGGGGTGCCATGCCCTCCTCCCAAGGGATCTTCCTAACCCAGGGATTGAACCCAGGTCTCCCACAATGCAGGTGGATTCTATACTGTCTGGACCACCGAGGAAGCCTGAAAATAAGTATATCTGGGCTCAATAAGAGCAGAGTCAGGTTGTCACAATCTCAGGTTTATTTTGCTATTTGATCTAGAGTTGCACAACCACATGGAACTTCCACTAACTCGCCAATCCAGAAAGGGTGGGAAACGCCATGGATTCTGTCTGCATTTACAGTCTGTACATTGCAGATTGCATCCTAACAGCCTTCCAGATGAGCTGAAAATAATCACCTGTCAGTATCTCAAGGAAACTTTCCCAGACCATTACTGATTCTTAGGCAATCTCATTCTGCATTTCTCCTTTATTGAGCTGTGTGGATTATTGTGGAAATGAAAGGTCTTGGCCAAGAAATGCCTGGAAGCCAGTCCCATCTCTGGAGAGTAATGATCTGTGACTTCCTTTCAGGGTTTTGAGGATTTGAAGATTAGATAGAATAGACCACATAAGCCAAAATGCACAGTGCCTTGCATACTGTAAATTCTCTACAAATATTATTAATGAATAATGAATAATTAATTTGCTATTAATAATTAATTAGTCAATGGAAGGGGAGGAAACTTCTCTCAATAGAGGATGAAAAGGCATTTGATCAGATTTAATATCTAACCTGATGAAAAGTGCTTCTTACACTTGTTTTTTTTTAAATGTAAAAAGTATTTATTTTTCTTGGAGGATAATTACTTTACAGTCTTGTGTTGGTTTCCGCCATACATCAACATGAATCCATCATCAGAAAAGTCTGCTTCTTACACTTCAGTCTCCATCAGTATGGTGGTCTAGAAACTAGAAAACTTGTGCTATTGCAAAATAAACTGGTTGCTGGATAAATGAGAACGAGCATATTGTACAAGTATTGCTGAACTTTCCAAAAACTAAAGGGTTAAACTTCCCTCGTGGAGACTGAATCCAGGATATAAGAATGCACAGACCTGGGAGAATCCCTGAAGAGAGCAAAGGGAGAACAAGAGATTAATACATTGCACGAAGAGGAAGGGAGATAAACCTGACACATTCAGTTCAGTTCAGTCACTCAGTCGTGTCCAACTCTTTGCGACCCCATGAATTGCAGCACGCCAGGCCTCCCTGTCCATCACTAACTCCCAGAGTTCACTCAGACTCAAGAAAGGAGTGAAACCTCTATGTCTGCTGTTGCAGAGCATCAGCGAGGAAATCTCATCTCCACAAGGCTCCGGATGACAGAGAACAAACAGACAGACAAGAAACCAAAACTCAAAACAAAACAACCTTTTCCCCTCAGAAAAACTGTAACCCAAAGGGAGATCTCATTGGAACTTGGGGTGTGAATAGTTGCTGCCGGCAGGGCCATGACAATTCCCAGCTAAGAAAATGAAATTACAATGGTATGGGGTTGGTAGTGGCCTTGGCACTAAACAGAAGCAAAGGCAGATCCTCTCTGGAGAAAACAATGCTCCACTGAGAGCCCTCGGGGTTCCTGGAAGACACATTTAGCCAAGAACAACCTCAGAGACAAAAAAAAGGTGTCAGACCAACTGCTATGAATTTGAGGATTGGCAGAACTCTTAAAAGAATAAAAATAGTGTATAGATTTTCCAAGAGTAGACAAAAGATGGAGCTTCCCTGGTAGCTCAGCTGGTAAAGAATTCGCCTAAAATGCAGGAGACCCCAGTTCGATTCGTGGGTCAGGAAGATCCCCTGGAGAAGGGATAGGCTACCCACTCCAGTATTCTTGGGCTTCCCTGGTGGCTCAGATGATAAGGAATCTGCATGCAATGTGGGAGACCTAGATTCGATCCCTCGGTTGGGAAGGTCCCCTGGAGGAGGATGGCAGCCCATTCCAGTATTAAGAACATGGCAACTCACTCTAGTGTTCCTGCCTGGAGAATCCCCATGGTCAGAGGAGCCTGGTGGGCTACAATCCATGGGGTCTCAAATAGTCAGACACGACTGAGAGACTAAACACAGCACACAGACAAAAGATGGTAGAGTGAGAGTGTGCATGTGGGCAATGAATGGAATGAAAGCCGAAAGAGAAAAGAATACTAAAATATTAGCATAACAAAATATTTTCAGATAAATACAACTAAATAATCGATAACATAAAAAGATGAAGGGTCTTGGGCTTCCCCAGTAAAGAATCTGCCTGCCAATGCAGGAGACACAGGTTCCATCCCTAATCTGGGAAGATCCCACATGCCATGGAGCAACCAATCCCCTGCATCACAACGATGTGCTCCAGAGCTCTGGTGCTGCAACGACTGAATCCACATGCCCTAGACCCCGAGCTCCACAGCAAGAGAAGCCACCGAAATGAGAAGCCCACACACTACAGCTAGAGAGGAGCCCCCGCTCACTGCAACTACAGAGGAGCCTGTGCAGCAATGAAGACCCAGCACAGCCCAAAACAAAGAACTAAAAAAAAAAGATGAAGGACCTAAACCCATCTGTTAAAAGGCACAAACTGTGCTGTAAGATTAAAAAGACACCAGATGTAGCTATCTGCTGACTATAAAAGGTTAAAATACCACATAAGGACATTGAAATGGCGGAAATAGCAAAAGTAAGGGGTGAAAAGAGATACCCCAGGCAAGTGTTAACCAAAAGAAAGCTGATGTCTACTAATACCAAACGGAAAAGATTTTAAGACAAAATGTCAGTAAGTGTAGAATATTACTAACGAATGACAAAAAGTGTCACTTCATGACAGAGAGATAATTTTAAACACTATCACCTAAAATTGCATCAAAATATATTTTTTGATTATGCTTAGAATTATCTCTCCCTGATTTTAAACCAACTATAAGGAAATGGTGACCAATTCATCATTATATTAGGACATTTTCACTGCCCATATCAGTAGTAATTATAAACCAAACACACAGACACACGTAGACACCCATACGTCACACAAATGGGATACTTTGCTGACACAGTTAATCAGCCAGACTTCAATGGACATATTTTGCATCTAACAAAGAACACAATTTTTCTCACATACACATGGAAGAGTTACAAAATTCAGGTAAGTCCTAAGCCAGAAAGCAAGCCTCAACACATTTAAAATAATTGTTTTCATACAGGACACATGACACACTGGGTCATCGTAGTGCAATGAAACTTGACAGTAATAACACAATGATAATGCAATATTGACCATGTGCTTAGGAATTTAAAAACTCATGAATCAAATACCCCCGAATGGAATTCTATAAACACATTAGCATTGAAGGCTAATAAAGGCACTACAGTCATATTACCATATGACATTTTGATGATTTAGCTTCTGAGATTATGAAAATAAAAACAGATTTGGGACAATTTAGGCAAATCTTAGGGGCACATCCTTCAAGGCTTGAATGCTTCAAGCTGAGTCTGTTTTATTATGAACTGATGCCCATCTTGGCATGATTTTTATTTCAGGATACCAGCTCTGATAGCACCACCTCTAACTTCATGATGTGGGCTGATTTGTATCCTCTCCAAGTTCATATGTTGAAATCTTAACCCCCAACCCCTTACAATGTGGCTGTATTTGGAGATGAGACATTTAAAGGGGCAATACAAGTAATATGAGAAGAGGCCGTTAGTGTGGACCCTAACCTAACCTGACTGATGTCCTCATAAAAACAGGAATAGAGACACAGGTGTAGAGAACAAACATATGGACACCAAGAGTGAGGGGGTGGGGTGAGCTGGGATATTGGGATTGACACCTGTACACTAGTGATACTATGTATAAAATAGGTAACGAATGAGAAGTTACTGTTCACCCTAACAGGTGTAAGATTTGACTCTCGAAATACTAGTATGAAGGATCTGAGATTTTTTTTCCTCTCTGATAATGTCATTTGTCATCTACCTGATAAAATTATAAATCCATGAAAACAATTTTTGGGGAAGAAGGATGGGGGAAGGGATAGTTAGGGAGTTTGGGATGGACATGTGCACACTATGGTGTTTAAATAATCAGCAATCCCACTCCTAGGCACATACCCTAAGGAAACCAAAATTGATAAAAGACACATATATCCCATTGTTCAATGCAGCACTATTTACAGTAGGTAGAACACGGAAGCAACCTAGATGTCCATCGGCAGATGAATGGATAAAGAAGTTGTGGTACATATACAAATGGAATATTACTCAGCCATAAAAGGAATGCATTTGAGTCAGTTCTAATGAGGTGGATGAACCTAGAACCTATTATACCGAGTGAAGTAAGTCAGAAAGAGAAAGATAAATGTTGAATTCTAACAAATATATATAGAATCTAGAAAAATGGTACTGAAGAATTTATTTACAGGGCAGCAGTGGAGAAACAGACATAGAGAACAGACTTATAGACATGGAGAGAGGGGAGGAGAGGGTGAGATGTATGGAAAGAGTAACACAGAAACTTACATTACCATATGCAAAATAGCTAGCCAACAGGAATTTGCTGTATGGCTCAGGAAACTCAAACAGGGGCTCTGTATCAACCTAGAGGGGTGGGATGGGGCGGGAGACGGGAGGGAGGTTCAGAAGGGAGGAGGTATATGTATACCTATGGCTGATAGGTTTAACAGAAAACAAAGGAATTCTGTAAAGCAATTATCCTTCAATAAAAAAATAAAACAGAATAACCAACAAGGATCTATATAGCACAGGGAGCTCTGCTCAATGTCATGTGGCAGCCTGGACGGGAGGGGAATTTGGGGAAGAATTGGGTACATGCATATGTATGACTGAGTCCCTTCACTGTTCACTTGAAACTATCACAACACTGTCAGTTGGCTATACACCAATACAAAATAAAAAGTCTAATAAATAAAATGAAAAATAAAAGAGAGTAGGACACACACACCCACAAACCATGTGAGGATATAGTGAGAAGCTATGCGTGCTGAGTGCTCAGTTGCTCAGTCATGTCCACCTCTTTGCAACCCTATGGACTGTAGCCCGCCGGGCTCCTTTGCCCATGGGATTTCCCAGGCAAGAATCCTGGAGTGGGGTGCCATTTCTTGTTACAAGGGATCTTCCCAACTCAGGGATCAAAACCACATCTGCATCTCCTGCACTGGCAAACCAAGGAGAGGGGGTTTGGAAGAAATGAAACCTGCCCAACACCTCAGTCTGATTCACAGCCTCCAGAATTGTGAAAAATGCATCTCTGCTTTTTAAGCCACCCCATGTGTGGAATTCTGCTGTGGCAGCCCCAGCTGACTCACACTAAATAAGCACATGTCCCAGTTTCCCAGGTGGTTTCCATATGTATTCTCGTTGAAAAATTGAATATTTTCTTGTCCACTTTCTAAGAAAGAAAGGGCACCAGCAAGTGCTGTAGTGGGTCCTATTTAACCCTTATTTCCTTGGATATGATTTCAAAAATAGCATCACCCTATACTCTCCTGGTTGGACACATCTGGGAGATGCAAGAAAAAGGCTTTACGCCACTAATCTGCCTTTTCTTCTTAACCTTTGGCTTCAAACTGTAACATGAGACTTTGGTTACCATGACCTCTCCTTACTCTTTGACTCTTGGAATGATCTCAGTGGGGCAGTTCCTGGAGTTTGAGTTCATGTTTCTGAACATGACCAAGACCAAGGAAACGAAACATTGTTTCCTGAAGCCCTGCAGCTCAGAGTTCAGGCAGTTCCCCCTCCTCATGGAAAAGGGAGACCCTGTCTGCTTTCCTGCAACTTCTCCGTCACTCCGTCACCCATCGTCACATTACTTCCTCAGCTGTGGATCTGGTACACTGGAATTAACCAGTGTTGAGAAGATTTTGACTGGGGAGATGATGACGGATATTTTAATTAGGTAACTTAACAAAAGTGAGGATTTAGGAGTTGGATAGATTAATAGGTGAGAAACTAGACAGAGGAAATACAAGATGTTGTAACAGTTCAAGCTTGCAAAAAATACTGAAGGTTTAATATAGAATTTGGTAGTGAAAAGGTCTGAGAAATAGTGCAATGCATTTCAGAAGAAATTGACAAGATTTGAAAACCTTTTGTAATAATAACTGGTGCCTCTGGGAGCGGATGCAAGCTTGTGTGTGTGGAAGAACTGACAGAGTTGGCCCTTTTTAATCTTTTGCTCTTATTTGATCATTCTGGTTATATACTCCATTATAATTTTTTGCAAAAGGCAATGGTTAAATTGATCAACTTCACGTTCAATCTTTTTTCTTTTTTTTTTTTTTGGTCTCATTCTAGGAGTATTAATTTTACTTTTTATTTTTAATCAATTGTTATTGGCATATAGTTTCTTTATGATGTCTTGTTAGTTTCTGCTGCATACCAAGTGAACCAGCTACTCACTTTGTGAATCCCCTCTGTTTTGGATTTCCTTCCCATTCAGGTCACTGCAGAGCACAGAGCAGAGTTCCCTGTGCTGTCCAGCAGGTTCTCATTAGTTACGTATCTTATCCATAGTAGTGTATACACGTCAATCGCAGTCTCCCAATTCATCTCACCTCTTCCTCCCTGGATGTCCATACGTTTGTTCTCTACATTCCTGTCTCTATTTCCACTTTGTAAATAGGTTCATTAGTACCATTTTCCTAGATTCCACGTGTATGCATTAACATATGATATTTGTTTTTCTCTTTTGACCTATTTCACTCTGTATGACAGAATCTTTTCTTTCATATGTGATCAAAGTAAGTTCCCCTAGATGCCTGTATCTTTGGATGACAGTAGGAGTTCAATTTCCAGGAAAGGAAATCAACTTTAGCCATTTTAAGAAGCTGAAATAACATCATACAACAACATCCTCCTTGTAGAATCACAAGTGTGTTGAGTTTAAGCAAACATAATTAGGCCTGGAAATCAAACTAAAATATGGAGGACGCTTTGTGTCCTGGAGACATTTCCTTCTCGGCAAATCAGACAGAAAACATGTGTGATTTATGAGAATGCTGACTAAATTACCCTTCAGCAACCACCTTTTCATGGTATCACTTCTTTAAAACCCACATGAGCTGTCATGATCATGCAAGGAAAGTTTTTCACAAAAGGCTTTAATAAAATAAAATTAAGTAAAATTTTAGAATTGATGCAAGGAACATTGCAATCATTAGGTGTGATCATCCTGGGAAAACTTACTGATTTACCCTCATGATCCTTTAAGTGAGACTATTCCCAGATGGCCCATTGGTAAAGAATCTGCCTGCAGTGTAGGAGGTTCAGGTTCTTTCTCTGGGTTGGGAAAATCCCCTGGAGGAGGAAATAGCAACCCACACCAGTATTCTTGCCTGCAAAGTCCCATGGACAGAGAAGCCTGGCAGGCTGCAGTCCATGGGATCTCAAAGAGTTGGATAAGACTTAGCCACTAAATAACACATGCATCCCAAACAGGTTGAAAATTTGGATTCTACTGTGTGTTTGCACACCAAAGAATTAATTGTATATACACTTCTGCAGCTGGCTAGATATGGCTGTTGTGGCAAAAGTTGTTTGTAGTGTGTCTTTGGTTTCATTGGTTTCTCAGCTTTACACATATTAGAAAATAAAAGGACCCTGATTTCGTGAGTTAGCAGTAGAGAGAGTAGCAAAACAAGTGTCCTGGATCCTCATAAAACGACTCTCCACTCTTTCTCCCCTGTTCTCCTGCTGGTACATGAGGGAACTTGGCAGGTAGGAAATGTGGAGAGGCCTGGCTACTAGGGTACCATATGCAAATGGACTCAGCGAATTGATTCCATCTGTCATGTATTTCCACTTAAATCAGGAAAAGTACATTAGAGGGGAAGCGTTCTACCAGCATGAGTCTCAGGGAAGCATGCCTCCAAGACATTTCAGCACAATTTTTGCAGCCAAGGTCAGATGAAGGGAAAAGCCAATCAATACACCTAAGTCACATGAGAAAGAGAATCCAACACAAGAGTGGGTGTGGGGGTCTCCTGGAGATCCCTGCCAACTTTCCTGAGATTAGAGAGACAGACTCAGGCAGAAGCGCTATCCTCAGGGGTCCATGGAAATTGCCAGGCTTTGTTTGAAAGCAAGTATCATGATATCGCAGCCCAGAAATTTCCTGGATTTCTTGAGGGTTGTACGGTTTTGGATGATAAAAGCTCCATCATGTCACAGTGTATACATAAATCAAAACATCACATTGTACACCTTAAATATATATAATTATTATTCGTCAGTCATACCTCAGTAAAGCTGGGGGAAACAGTAATACATATTCACAGTGGATATTTTGAATATGATCAGCTATCATCTGACCTCTTGGAGAAAGTCATTAGTACCCTGTTAGCTTTCTACTTCCTGTTATTTGCAGGCATAGCCATGTTCATGTATGGAAAGTTTCTGTTGGCGTTGCTGTTGTGTGCAACCATTTAAAAAGTCTTTATTTGTTACAGTATTGTTTCTGTTTTGGCTTTTTGGCCAAGAGGCATGTGGAATCTTAGTTCCCCAACCAGGGACTGAATCTGCACCCAATGCACTGGAAGGTGATTTCTTAACCACTGGAGCACCAGGGAAGTCGCAGTGCATGTAAAATTTTTTATCATGCTTTTTGAACTTATTATTTACATCACAATCATTTTATAATCACTAAAATTGCTATAAAATATGATTGTAATGACAGTATAAATGTTTGTATCATAATATTTTAAAACCATTTTTGCTATCATTGGATATTTAAATTGTTTCTAAGTTTCCTTTACTATTATAGCAATGAATGATTTTTGAATGTACAGCTAGTTCATATTTGATGATTTTTTAAGAATATTTTCCAAGAGAAAGAATTGCTGGAGAAAGTGTATATTCAGTTCAGTTCAGTTGCTCAGCTGTGTCCGACTCTTTGAGACCTCATGGACTGCAGTACTCCAGGCTTCCCTGTCTATCACCAACTCCCGGAGTTTACTCAAACTCGTGTCCATTGAGTTGGTGATGCCATCCAACCATCTCATCCTCTGTCGTCCTCTTCTCCTCCCACCTTCAATCTTTCCCTGCATGAGGGTCTTTTCAAACGGGTCAGCTCTTCGCGTCAGGTGGCTAAAGTAGTGGAGTTTCAGCTTCAGCATCAGTCCTTCCAATGAATATTCAAGACTGATTTCCTTTAGGATGGACTGGTTGGGTCTCCTGGCAGTCCAAGGGACTCTCAAGAGTCTTCTCCAACACCACAGTTCAAAAGCATGAATTCTTCAGCACTTAGCTTTCTTCACAGTCCAACCCTCACATCCATACATGACCACTGGAAAAACCATAGCCTTGACTAGACAGACCTTTGTTGGCAAAGTAATATCTCTACTTTTAATATGCTGTCTAGGTTGGTGATAGCTTTTCTTTCAAGAAGCAGGCGTCTTTTAATTTTATGGCTGTGGTCACCATCGGCAGTGATTTTGGAGACCCAAGAAATTAAGTCTCTCACTGCTTCCATTGTTTCCCATCTGTTTGCCATGAAGTGATGGGACGAGATGCCACGATCTTAGTTTTCTGAATGTTGAGTTTTAAGCCAACTTTTTCACTCTCCTCTTTCACTTTCATCAAGAGGATTTTTAGTTCCTCTTCACTTTCTGCCATAAGGGTGGTATCATATGCATCTCTGAGATTATTGATATTTCTCCCTGCAATCTTGATTCTAGCTTGTGCTTCTTCCAGCCCAGCATTTCTCATGATGTACTCTGCATAGAAGTTAAATAAGAGGGGGTGAAAATACAGACTTGACATACTCCTTTTCCTATTTGGAAACAGTCTGTTGTTCCATGTCCAGTTCTAACTGTTGCTTCTTGACCTGCATACAGATTTCTCAGGAGGCAGGTCAGGTGGTCTGTTATTCCCATCTCTTTAAGAATTTCCCACAGTTTGTTGTGATTCACACAGTCAAAGGCTTTGGCATAGTCAATAAAGCAGAAATAGATGTTTTTCTGGAACTCTCTTGCTTTTTTGATGACCCAAAGGATGTTGGCAATTTGATCTCTGGTTCCTCTGCCTTTTCTAAACCCAGCTTGAGCATCTGGAAGTTCACGGTTCATGTACTATTGAAGCCTGGCTTGGAGAATTTTGAGCATTACTTTACTAGCGTGTGAGATGAGTGCAATTGGGCAGTAGTTTGAGCATTCTTTGGCACTACCTTTCTTTGGCAAACCATTCAGTATCACGGTAATCCAAGTCTATACCCTGACCAGTCATGCTGAAGAAGCTGAAGTTGAACGATTCTATGAAGACCTACAGGACCTTCTAGCATGAACACCCAAAAAAGATGTCATTTTCATTATAGGAGACTGGAATGCAAAAAGTAGGAAGTCAAGAAACACCTGGAGTAACAGGCAAATTTGGCCTTGAAGTACAGAATGAAGCAGGGAAAAGCCTAATAGAGTTTTGCTAAGAGAACGCACTGGTCATAGCAAACACTCCCTTCCAACAACACAAGAGAAGACTCTACACATGGACATCACCAGATGGTCTATACCAAAATCAGACCAGTTATATTTTTGCAGCCAAAGATGGAGAAGCTCTATACAGTCAGCAAAAACAAGACTGGGAGCTGACTGTAGCTTGGACCATGAACTCCTTATTGCCAAATTCAGACTGAAACTGAAGAAAGTAGGAAAACCACTAGACCATTCAGGTATGACCTAAATTAAATCCCTTATGATTATACAGTGGAAGTGAGAAATAGATTCAAGTGTTTAGATCTGATAGACAGAGTGCCTGAAGAACTATGGATGGAGGTTCATGACATTGTACAGGAGACAGGGATCAAGACCATCCCCAAGAAAAAGAAAGATAAAAAGGCAAAATGGTTGTCTGAGGAGGCCTTACAAATAGCTGTGAAAAGAAGAGAAGCGAAAAGCAAAGGAGAAAAGGAAAGATGTACCTATTTGAAGGCAGAGTTGAATAGCAAGGAGAGATAAGAAAGCCTTCCTCAGTGATCAGTACAAAGAAATAGAGGAAAACAATAGAATGGGAAAGACTAGAGATCTCTTCAAGAAAATTAGAGCTACCAAGGGAAGATTTCATGCAAAGATGGGCACAATAAAGGAAAGAAATGTCAAGGACCTAACAGAAGCAGAAGATATTAAGAAGAGGTGGAAAGAATACACAAAAGAACTATACAAAAAGATCTTCATGACCCAGATAATCACGATGGTGTGATCACTCGCCTAGAGCCAGACATCCTGGAATTCGAAGTCAAGGGGGCCTTAGGAAGCATCACTATGAACAAAGCTAGTGAAAGTGATGGAATTCCAGTTAAACTATTTCAAATCCTAAAAGATGATGCTGTGAAAGTGCTGCACTCAGTATGTCAGCAAATTTGGAAAAAGCAGTGGCCACAGGACTGGAAAAAGTCAGTTTTCATTCTAATCCCAAAGTGTATATTGTGAAGGTGATTGAAAATAAAATTTCAAGTCTCCCTTTAGAGTATTTGGTTTCTTTTACATTTTACTTGTGGGATGTGAGGGTGATTCCTTAAGCATTAGTTAATTCTGATATGTATCATTACAAATCTTCCCGACTCAGAGATCCAACCATGTAGCTGATGTCTCCAGCATTGGCAGGCAGGTTCTTTACCACTAGCGTCACCTGGAAAGCCCAGATCTCACTTACATGAGTAATCTAAAAGAGTCAAACCCACAAAAGCAGAGAGTAGAATGCTGTACTGGGGAGAGAGGTAATTGGGACATGGCATTAGTGGTAAAGAACCCATCTGCCAATGCAGGAGAGCTCAGAGACGTGGGTTCTATCCCTGGGTCAGGAAGATCCCCTGGAGGAGGGCATGGCAGCCTGCTCCAGTGTTCTTGCTTGGACAATCCCCATGGATGGAGGAGCCTGGCAGGCTATAGTCCATAGCTATAGTAGCAAAGACTTGGACACAGCTGAAATGACTGAGCATGCATGCATAGTCAAAAGGTATAAGCTTTCAGTGATGTAAGATGAAAACTTCCTAGAGATTTCCTGCTCAGCATTGTGCCTGTAGTTAACAATACTAGTATTATTAGTAGTATCTACTTAAAATTTTGTTAAGAAGGTAGATCTTATGTTAACCATTTTATCACAAATAATAATAATAATGACAGAAGGAAACTTTTTGAAAGTGATGGATATATTTATGGCATGGATTGTGGTGATAGTTTTGGGGGTATATGCTTACCTTCAAACTCACCCCATTGTATACACTAAGTAGGTACAGTATTTTGCATGTCAATTATACACTCAATCAGTTCAGTTGAATTGCTCAGTCATGTCCAACTCTTTGTGAGCCCATGGACTGCAGCACACCAGGCTTCCCTGTCTATCACCAACTCCTGGAGCTTGCTCAGACTCATGTCCATCGAGTCAGTGATGCCATCCAAACATCTCATCCTCTGTCGTCCCCTTCTTCTCCTGCCTTCAATCTTTCCCAGCATCAGGGTCTTTCCCAATGAGTTAGTTCTTTGCATCGGGTGGTTAAAGTATTGGGCCTTCAGCTTAACTTCAGTCCTTTCAGTTAATATTCAGGACTAATAAAGTGGTCTTAAAAAGTGAGAGAGTGTGTGTGTGTGTGTGTGTGTGTGGTGTATTTGTATTTCTTTCTGTGTTTATGGTCTTTCCTCTCTATAGCATATAAATACTATGAGGCAGAAACTGTATTTTATAGGCTAAGACACATATTTATTAAGCATTTAATAGATAAATAAATAAGTGACTAAATATATGTCAGGCATAGAGCACAATGACTGCCATATATTAAGTGTACAATAAAGAGTACCTGCTATTATTTTTGCTGTGAAATGTTATTTATCCATCACTGCAGAGAAATTGAAATCTTTCTTTTTGTCTCTTTTATTTTTCCTATCATCTATCTTCTGGGTCCCTATAATGCTAACCCTCTTTTTCAAATTTAAAAAATGGTGAAAGTGAAGTAGGTTAGTTGTGTCCAACTCTCTGCGACCCTGTGGACTGTAGCCTACCAGGCTCCTTGCTCCGTGGGATTCTCCAGGCAAGAATACTGGAGTGGGTTGCCATTTCCTTCCCCAAGAGATCTTCCTGACTCAGGGATCGAACCCGGGTCTCCTGCATTGCAGGCAGATACTTTAACCTCTGAGCCACCTGGGTAAAAATAGTATCTCAGAGTGTATTTAAAACTTATAGGCACAATTCATTCAGTAACCAACTCTAGTCTCTAATTAAAATAAAATTTGTGAGTTGAAAGAAGCCTTTAATGACTTTTCCTGAGGTGCTTGTTTGGGATTGACGAAAGGACCACATGGTCATCCTGCACAAGCAGCAGGCTGACAGATTGTTCCTGCCTTGAGATGGAGTTTGGACTGTTATTTCATAGCTTACATAGGAAATCTAACCTTACCATCCATTACTCTTGGTATATTGGAATAGCTTTATGTTAAATATATATTCACATAAATGCAAATGATACACTACATTTGAATTCTTAACAAAGGCTGCAAATAAAATTTAAAAGAGAAGGAATTACAGTAACAAATGAGCAGTGTTTCATTAACAGCTGGGCTGTTGGTTGATTGGCTGGTTTGTTTTGCAAAATGTAACAGCCAAGAACATGTTACCTTTGTGTGTCTTTAGTGATGTTGCTCTGCGCATGTCTGGGTTGGTACAGCGGAGCATCATGGATGCCTTTTTTCTCTCCCATAGGAAGGATGAAGCTGCTCACAGGCCGGTGGGTGGGAGGGATGTGACTAAAAGCAGCGTTTATAACCAGTGATTCTAAAGAAGGAACTAGGACATGCATGAAGAAAATGCGCCCTGCAATAAGGTGGCTAATTCCACGGAAATACTAGTTGCAGAAGCCGTACTTGGCAGTGTTTCTTAACTCTCTGAGATCATGGAAATTTGTTTCCTTTTTAAGCAAAATGCACACGTGTCCCTATACCAATAATCTGAACACAGTTTCAGGAGACTCATGGGTATATGCCCCCTCCATGGACGCTTGAAGATGTGAGGTTTCTTACATCTTGCAAAGCATTGATGACTTCAACAAAACAGAGCTGGTTTTTTGTGAGCTTTCAGATAATGCAAAATGAACTGATCTGGCCTTAGAAAGAAAAAAAAAAATGTTTTTCTATGTAGTGACTTAGATTTTACAATGTAATCTACCCAAGTCTTTCAGCATTTTTGAAATAGCAAAAGACAGACCCAGCAATTATTTTCAGGACCACTGAAAAAATGTGGTTAGAAAAATATCCAACACTTGTAAATAAAGACAGAGGATGGCTGCGAGTCCTTTAAATGTCATCCTAGGACACTGTTTCACAATCTTTCTCCTAAAGGTTATTTATCATCTAGCAAAATACACCTAAATTTGACTTTGTTACCCCTTAAATAGAACTCACACACTGTGAAGTTACATGCTGACCTGTGTATTTCTGCGTCTGGTAAAAAGTTACAAAGATTACTTTTGTTTAATTAGTCTGTACAATTCTACATAGTTTTTTGTGTGTGCGCGTGCTCAGGTGTGTCCAGTTCTTTGCGACCTCACGGGCTGTAGCCCACCAGGCTCCTCTGTTCATAGGGTTGTCCAGGCAAGAATACTAGAGCGGGTTTCCATTTACTACTCCAGGCGATCTTCCAGACCCAGAAATCAGACCTGTGTCTCCCTCGTCCCCTGCATTGGCAGGAGGATTTTTTTTTACCACTGATCTACCTGAGAAGCCCACATAGTTTTATATCTATTAGCAAAGTCATTTCAGCCTTTCTTGGACTGACTGACTCCATCAATCTTCAGTCTTTGAATTGTTCTATAAACCAGTTTCACCATCTTACTGGTCTCTCATGAATTAAGTTAAAAAAATATTTGGCATGTGGTCCTTCTATATTTGTAAGTGAAGTGAAGTCACTCAGTCGTGTCCGACCCTCAGCGACCCCATGGACTGCAGCCTTCCAGGCTCCTCCGTCCATGGGATTTTCCAGGCAAGAGTGCTGGAATGGATTGTCATTTCCTTCTCCAGGGGATCTTCCCGACGCAGGAATCGAATCCGGGTCTCCTGCACTGCAGGCAGACGCTTTCTGTCAGAGCCACCAGGGAAGCCCTCTATATTTGTATGAGAGTCGCAAATGCTGTAATTTGACGTGCGGATGGCACTGCATCGTGATTTGAAGAGTCCTTTGCAGAGCAGAGTTTGCCTGGAAACCACAGGCTACAGATCTCAGATACAGGAGAGCATCTCCATTATCAGAAGTGTGCTGCCACTGGTTATGAATATTGATGTAAGTAACTGGGAGGAGGCAGAACCAAGCTCACTGCAGAACCTGGACTTGCAATGAGAGATTGAGAGCCTACTTGAGGGGAAGATGGAAACGCCTTGCAGGACAGAATCAGAATTCAGAAAGGCCTGGAAAACTGGAACATTGGGCTGAAAGAAACCACATGTCACACAAAAAGGAAAACTACATCTGAGGGCTCATAGTATCCACTGCAAAATATTTGACTCCTTAGACTCTGCAGGCCCACATATGTAAATCTATCCCCAGTTAGTAATAAAAATGGGAGGAGATTTTTGCCCAAAAATGTTAATTGCAGTGTTGTTAAGAATAATGAAAAATTGGAGGCAATTGAAATGTCAACAATATGGAAATGATTAAGTAAATTGTAGAGCATCTAATTCTGCTTTTTTCCCCTAACAAATCAAAAAGAACATGTATTGTGAAACATAGCACATAATAGAAAAGTGTATACTACATAAATGTGTGTGCAGTTTACTGAATTATCATAAAATGCACAGCCAGATAACCACCAACTATACCAAAAAATGAAACACTACCAGCACCCCATTAATTCTCTTCATATATTCCCTCCAAACTCCAAACCTCTAAAGTCTAAAATAATCATTAGTCTGAATTTTATAATAACTTAAAATTGTTTTGTTATGGTTTTATTAGCTACATATGTATTCCTCGATCCTATAGTTTAGCTTTGTCTTTTAAGTTTTACTTAAATAGGATTTTTTTGTTTGTATACTTCTGCTCAACACAAATTGTTTCCTTTTTTAAAAATTGAGAAATAATACAGATGCCATAAACATATTCTATTTAAAGTGTACAAGTCAGTGGTTTTTAGTATCATTTCAAAGTTGTTCAGGCCACTATCACGAATTCCAGAACATTTTCCCCCAAAGAAACCCTAATCTGTTAGTGTGCTGTGTGTGTGCAATCACGCCCGACTCTTTATGACTCCTTGGACTGTAGCCTGCTGCCAGCCTCTGTCCAGGGGACTCTCCAGGCAAGAGTACTGGAGTGGGTTGTCGTTCTTTCTCCAGGGGATCTTCCCCACCCAGGGATCGAACCCGAGTCTCCTGTGCCTCCTGCATTTGCGGATGTGTTCTCTACCACTGAACCACCTGGGAAGCCCTACCCATTAGCAGTCACTCCCTGTTTCTCATTTCCCCAGCTCCTGGCAATTACTAATCCACCTTCTGTCCTTGTGGATTTGCCTCTTCTGGATATTCTTGGATATAAAAGGAATCATACAGTATGTGACTCTGGTATCTGGCTTCTTTCACTTCATGTACAAGGTATATGAAGTAAAAATGAAGGTTACCTTCGTTTTCAAGGTAACTCACTTTATAGAACTTGATTTCTTCCTGTGACTGAGTAACACTGCAATGTAAGAACATACCACATTGTACTTATCCACTCCTGAGGTGATAGGCATTTGGATTGTTTCCACTTTGGAGGATATTAGGAATAATGCTGCTGTAAGCATTTGCATGCAAGTTTCTGCATACATATATCTTGACATTTCTTTTAGGTAGGAGCTAAAGTGTGGAAATGCTGGATCATACGGAACTCTATCTTTATTTATTTATTTTTAAAGATTTTTATTTTTTGGTGTGGACCATTTTAAAGTCTTCATTGAACTCGTTACAATATTGTGTCTGTTGCTTCCTGTTCTGGATTTTTAGCACTGAGGCATGTGGGATCTCAGCTCCCTGACCAGGGATCAAGCCCATAGCCCCTTCATTGGAAGGCGAAGTCTTAACCACTGGACCACCAGGAATGTCCCTAGAACTCTGTATTTAACCATTTGAAGAACTGCCTCACTTGGTTTTTAAAGTGACTCCACCATATCACATTCCCACCAGCAATGTGTGGTGGTGGTAGGTGGTTTAGTTGCTAAGTCATATTTGACTCTTGCGACTCCATAGACTGTAACCTGCCAGGCTTCTCTGTCCATGGGATTTTCTAGGCAAGAATACTGGAGTGGGTTGCCATTACCTTCTCCAGGGGATCTTCCTGACCTCAGGATCAAACTCGAGCCTCTGGCATGCAGGAGGATTCTTTACTGCTGAGCTACTTGGGAGACCAGGATCGTGAGAATAAAGTGACCAGGGAAAGGTCAGGAAGATTTAGTTTTCCTTTAGATTTAGGTCACTGGGTTACATGCTTGAGTCTGATGCTTACAAGTTCATTTGAACTTTAATCTCCTCATTTATAAAACTGGGGAGTATGACCTACTGCACAGCTTGTGGTGAGGATTAAATGAGATAATACTTGTGAGAGCAGTGAAAGCTATTCCAGCAGAAGGGCTTATTAAGATGACCTAGAAAATATCCCTGAATCTGGGTCCCAAGTGAATGTTGCTACCAGGAGGTGTCTACTCCTACTATGCCTCATGCACACCTCAAAGGTTCAGATTTAATTGGCCTTGAATGTTTTCTGAGCATCTGGGGTTTTTGAAAAGCTCTCCAGGTGACCTCTCAGGCAGCCAGGGTAGCTTCATCCTATTACAAACAGTTAAAAGAGAAGAAGACTTCAAAATGATAGCGTTCAGATCTCTGTTTATCTCCATGGCTGCAACTGACAGCTTGGATTTTGCTTCCAGAAAGCTTAAAAAAGAAACAAAAATCAGTGAATGTGTGAAAATAGTTCTTGAAATAACTCTCAGAGATGTTTGAATCAATGCAATAGAAAAAGATGAAAAAGCCAGCAGGATTCTTTCACTGTTCTGGATTTTTTTGTGCTGAAAACGAAATGCTCACCTAACCTAGATATGGCTTTTAAAATTCTCCTTTCAAGGTTTTTATTTCCTGTAGCAGTTTCTGCTGCTGTTGCAAAATACATCTGCAATAACTAAGGTCTGAACATGTTTCAATGATGTAAAAGAGGATTATGTTTGTGGCAATTCGTGAAAGCAATGTATGTCTTCTGCAAGACAATCCAGCTGCCTCCATCCCCTGTCCACCCCACCATGAATCTAACATGATTCTTTGTTTCTGTCTTTGATTCCTTCTGACTCATCTCAGTGGTATTCTGATATAACTATCTAACAGTGTCACCTCATTGGAAGTGAAACGCAGACCCAACAATTCTTTCTTCTTATCGTCTTTCTTCCTATTCAGAAAAATAACACAGAGGATGTGAAGCCTGGCTTACACTATTCAAAAATTGATTGATTGATTCCATCTAGGGCAACCTTGAGGCTTCCCAGGTGGCTCAGTGGTAAAGAATCCACCTGCCAACGCAGGAGATGCAGGTTCAGTTCCTGGGTCCAGAAGATCCCCTGGAGAAGGAAATGACAAACCTATTCTAGTATTCTTGCTGAAGAATCCCATGGAAAGAGGAGAGGGCTACAGTCTATGGGATCTCAAAGAAGTCGGACATGACTTAGCAACTAAATAACAACAATAGAGCGATCACATTTCAAAAAAAAAGTATATTGTCATTATCTGGAGGGGGAAATAAAAGTCCTCTCCAACACTTGGATATAAATCGATGAGCAACACATGCACACAGGTTATAATTAGTCATCTGAAGGATCAAGTCCAAAGCTTACCCATGTTCTCATGATGAGAATTTGAGAGACATCCACAACTCCAATCAAGATGGAGAGTAATCTTCAGAAGGGTAAAACAGGAAAATGATTTTATTTAATTCAAAGAGTCATAAATATTACATCTTCATTTCCAAGTTTATCTTGGAAAATTAATACCACCTTCTTGTTTCATTCAGTGCCTTTTCTCTTGAAATCTTTTTTTATTGGTATTATATTGCTGGCCTTACCCTTAATTTTATTTTATATTTTAAATTTATATTTGCTTATGAAAGCTTTCTAAATTCCTTTAAATTTTCTATTTTTTCCTTTTTAAAAATTCATTTATTTTTAATTGAAGGATAATTGCTCTACCATACTGTGTTTTTGTTGCTTTGATAAAATGCCATAATATTTTTGGTTTAAAAGAACTTTTATATCCAACCTTCCTACATTTTCACCTCCAGCCCCATTCGCATCCCCATTCCCCCCTCAAAATAGCTGGAAGTATGACAGGAGTTGCATTAAATGAATAAGTTATTTTTTAGATGAACAATAATTGATTAAGGATGTTGACTTTCCACATATAGGAATATGGTGTGTCTTTCCATATATAAAATATTCTCTTTTTTTCCCCTAGAGCTTTCATGTCCTCCAGTAAAAGGCTTAAAAATGTCCCCACTAAATTCTGTATGATTTTTAAATTCTGTGACGTTTTGCCTTGTACTTTGATTCATTTTCATTTGTTATTATGAGTTGGATTTGAGGACTCCGACTGCAGATGATCCTAGAACTAGCTAAAGCCACTGCAATGACTCTAGAGAATGGCTCTCAAAGAGTCTCCTTTTCTGTGGCAAAGTTTGATAGCTTGTGTAAAAAGTCCAAGATAGTGTGAGACTATTCCTGCACCAGGGAGGAGGCCTGCCATATCAGGCAGAGCACAAAGCACAGGCCAAAAGTGAGGGAAAACTGCCCCAAAGAAGGGCTATTACAGGGGTTCCCATGGGTTCCAAGTCCATCTCCTCCCTCAGGGCCAGTCAAATGTGAACAGAATCTGTTTTTTTTTCTGGCCTCCTTCTGCAGTATGTGGGATTTTAGTTCCCTGACCAGGGATCGAACCTGTGCCCTTTGCATTGCAAGAGCAGAGTCTTAACCACTGGACCTCCAGGGAAGTCCTGGACTGGTCAGATGGAATAGGGTCTGGTTATCTTAGGGAGAGCCTCAGCTGTGTTCAGGTGATCCAGTAAGAATCCATTTACCTGTTTCTGAGGAAAACACAGGGGTAGGATACAAGGCCATACACATTTAAGGACCAAAGGCAGAAAAGACAAAACATTCCAGGCTACAAATATACTAATAGCATGCAAGTGATGAATATGAGGGACAGAACATCCTTCTTAGATTGTCTTTGAGGGTTTTAAAACACATAAAAGTAATTTGGAAGTAAGTTTCTCAAATAAAGCAATATTTCAAAAACAAAGAGCAAAGATGCACTGAAAACAAATACAGAACCATTTAAAAGCTTATACTAAATGTTCATATTTTAAATAATTACTTAACCTGAAGATATAAGCCATGCTTCTAAACTCAGATAATATGATACTAGATACAGTTAAAAATGAATGCTCTTCTATTTTTCTTTCTGCCTATATTCCACAGATATAGGCACTGTTAACACTTTGGATTACAGTGGATTTTCTGTTTATGTATATGCGAATATACCATGTGTAATTATGTTTAAATGTGTTCATATGCTGATATCTGTTGTATTTCATTTTATATGACTTCATATGACTTATGTGTTTCGTGGTTCCCTTTGGTTTGTATTTTAGTTCATGTTATTAATATATATTTTTGTCTTCTTTTTTGCTTTAAATTCTTTAAATGTTTCCAATTACTTGCTTTATATTTTGCAAGTGATGGGAGTGAAATGACATCACTTGAGTATCCAGTTCAGGCAAATTCATCTCTGAGACTGGAGAGAAAGAGGCTGAGAGAATCCTTTTATCTGCTCATTTGCCTTCCCAAGGACTTTCCCCCAAATGCCAGAAGGAGAAAAAAAGCATCACTTTGAATGTACAGAACAATAAAAGAAAAAGTAAATCATGTCTTTTGAACTTCAAGGGCCTGATTTCTAATAATTTGAAGAAGATTCCCCCTCCCCCCCCCGGGGTGGATTTGGCTGCACACTTTTTCTTATAACCTTTTGCACTAAGTTAAGATTCTCACCCCACCATCAGATGCAGTCCACTGTAGTGCTGAATTCCTCACAAGCCTTTTAAAAGGCTGTTTTTCTGATTTTTGTAGCCAAGAGTGAAATGTAATCTTTACTCCCTCTCCTAGCTGAGGCACACATTCAGGAAAGGAAAAGACGCCAGGGGCACTGGGATCAGAGGGCCAGGTCAGGGCCATGCTGCGCTTTAGCACATCTGCTAGAGAAGCAGGCTCCCTCTTCAAGGGCAGATGACATGTATCATCTTCACTAATGCTTGCCAGTCCCCCAGAAAAATAGGAACTGTGCTCATCTCTCTGTTCTATAATATCCTCTATGTTATTGTTCAGTCACTAAGTTGTATCTGACTCTTCTGTGACTATTATGGACTGTAGCACACCACGCTCCTCTGTCTATGGGATTTCCCAGACAAGAATACTGGAGTGGGTTGCCATTTCCTTCTCCAGGGGGATCTTCAGAAAGATGAAAATGGTAACCCACTCCACTATTCTTTCCTGGGACAAGCCATGGGCAGAGAAGCTTGGCAGGCTGCAGCCCATGGGGTCGCAAAAAGTTGAACAGACAGCATGTAAGCAGCAACAACTTATACTTGGAGAACACCCAGTCTCAGGAAGCTTTTTTCCTAAATTCTGCTTCTTTAACAAGATCTCAAAGAAATGCATTCACATCCTCATATGGTTATCCAAACATGATTTGGAAAAATAATCCTGAACCTAGTGGCTTTCTGATCTCAGTTAGGTCATTAGAAATAGAGTCAAGGCCAAATTAACAGCTCCTATAAGCTTTCATAGTTTAGATAAAGATGAGGACATTTTTATTAACTTTCTAAGCATCGCCCAACAGAGTAGACCTTGAAAGTCACATGTGTTCTTTTATCAGTCATTATCTAGGGCAGTGCTTCTCAAAATAGGGCTTTGAGCCCCTCCTGAAATATTTGTCACTAACCTGCAGTGAGATAAATATAGGAATTGGAAATAATTGTTAGAACTTTTGCAGTAATCAGACAGAGTTAGTAATTTTATGTCTGTTTAAACATTAAAACAAATCTATGAGGATTATATTTTGTACCTTTTTTTTAGAAGACTTTATGTGGACAATTTTTAAAGTCTCTATTAATTTTAATTAGGTCCCATTTGTTTAAGCAAAGTGAAAAGACAGCCTTCAGAATGGGAGAAAATAATAGTAAATGAAGCAACTGACAAACAACTAATCTCAAAAATATACAAACAACTCCTGCAGCTCAATTCCAGAAAAATAAAAGACCCAATCAAAAAATGGGCCAAAGAACTAAATAGACATTTCTCCAAAGAACACATACAGATGGCTAACCAACACATGAAAAGATGCTCAACATCATTCATTATCAGAGAAATGCAAATCAAAACCACAATGAGGTACCATTTCATGCCAGCCAGAATGGCTGTGATCCAAAAGTCTACAAGCAATAAATGCTGCAGAGGGTGTGGAGAAAAGGGAACCCTCTTACACTATTGGTGGGAATGCAAACTAGTACAGCCACTATGGAGGAGAGTGTGGCGATTCCTTAAAAACTGGAAATAGAACTGCCTTATGACCCAGCAATCCCACTACTGGGCATACACACCGAGGAAACCAGAACTGAAAGAGACACCCCAGTGTTCATCACAGCACTGTTTATAATAGCCAGGACATGGAAGCAACCTAGATGTGCACCAGCAGGTGAATGGATAAGAAAGCTGTGGTACATTATACACAATGGAGTATTACTCAGCCCTTAAAAAGAATGCATTTGAATCAGTTCTAATGAGGTGGATGAAACTGGAGCCTATTATACAGAGTGAAGTAAGCCAGAAAGAAAAACACCAATACAGTATACTAACTCACATGTATGGAATTTAGAAAGATGGTAACAATAACACTGTATGTGAGAGAACAAAAGAGACACAGATGCATAGAACAGTCTTTTGGACTCTGTGGGAGAGAGCGAGGGTGGGATGATTTGGGAGAATGGCATTGAAACATGTATAATATCATATAAGAAATGAATCACCAGTCCAGGTTCAATGCAGGATACAGGATGCTTGGGGCTGGTGCACTGGGATGACCCAGAGGGATGGTAGGGGGAGGGAGGAGAGAAGGGGGTTCAGGATGGCGAACACGTGTACACCCATGGTGGATTCATGTTGATGTATGGCAAAACCAATACAATACTGTAAAGTAATTAGCCTCCAATTCAAATAAATAAATTTAAATTTAAAAGAAAAAAAAATAAAGTCTCTATTGAATTTGGCTACAATATTGCTTCTGTTTTTTATGGTTTTTGATGTTTTGGCCATGAGGCGTGTGAGATCTTAGCTCCCTCCCTGACCATGAATCCAACCCACATCTCCAGCATTGGAAAATGAAGTCTCAGTCATTGGACCAAGCAGGGAAGTCCCTATTTTGTATCTTTTAAATTTCATCTCTATAACAATTCACTTTTGTTATCTTTTCCAAGATGATTGGTCAATGATGCACTGGGTGGAAAAAGACTTGTTTCCCTCCACACAGAATTTGAGAAATGCCAGTGCACTGAGTGTTCTAATATTGCCTGACTGCAGTGAAGTGGGAGCTTATGGTGAGTTGTAAACGGTGACTTTAAATACTCATTTGGAAGTCATTTGGGAAGAAATCCACATCGAGAGAAGATTATGCTAGCAAATAACAGACAAAGTGCAAAAGCAGTTATCTCTGCTATGTAGCACACATTTATAGTCATTGTTCAGTCATTCTGGGTTTTCTATTACAAATTTGAAATTGCAGGAGAGGAAAATGCCCTGGACACAATGTCTTGATTTTATCTATCCACTAACATGATTCAACATGCTAGATTTTTGTTCACACCCATGGAAAATATATTCCATTAGCATAAATTATGTATGCAGATGAAAATGTGCGCTAGCTCTTCTTAATAACCATTTTTAAAGCTCACACACCCCTGCCTAGCTTTCCAAGAAATACACACGGTAGGAACATGATTAATCAGGCTCCATTTTTTTCAACCCCCAAGAGTCAGAGTGAAGGAAAGTCACTGATTTTGCTGCTTTTGAAAAGCTTTATTTGGTATAAGTCATCCTTGTTAATAAAATTGAAAATATACATTAACAGGATAAAAGCTTGATTGGCTGGCTTCAGGAAAAACTAGATGATTTCACAGTGCTGGAAATAGAGTCGTCAGATCACCTGTGACAGAAAAATTTAGAGGAAAAGCCTTGTAACTTTGCCCTGATTTCTCCTCTTAGATTATGTTCACAACACACAGATGGTGAAGGTTCAGGAAAAAGTGTGCACATTCTGACTTCCTTACACACCAGACATAAAATGCATTGGAGATTTTTATTCTCCTCCAGATTAAATTTCATGTGACTACCTGAAGACTCACTATTTTGGTGAAATGAAACTTGGCAATGTTTCTCAAGTTTACAAGACTGAGTGTTCTTTCCAGGAAATACAGAGAACAGGACACCTTCAGTGGGAAGATGGAACAGAGCATCTCTTAAAAGGACACTGGACCACCTGGTCACCACTGTGTACTCTTCTCTTATTGAGTTAGATTATAGGATACTGCAAAATTTACATATTTATTAAATATCATCATAAAAAGAGTAGAGTAGCTTCACTTTGCCTACTGTGGGAAAATATAGGTTATTTAATATTCAATAGTGTCAGAGCAAGTCCCTTAAAAGAATTGCTTTTTAATCACAAAGAGTAGGACATGACTTAGCAACTGAACACCGACAGAGTTGGGAGGGAGTTAGGAAGTAGGGGAAAAACAATAAACCAATTAAGAAAGTTATAGGAAAAGAATACAAAAATATACATCACTGACTCTCATTATAAGGGTTAAAATATCGAACAAAGTTACAATATCCAGAAAATACTCAGTTCACTCAAAGAAGGAAACGCACCAGGACCCTAGCACCCCACAGTTAGAGACACGTATTCAAGGAGACACTTGCCTGGGTGCACACTGTAACTGTCATAAGCAAAATCTGAAAACAGCTCCAAGGCCCAACAATAGTGGAACAAGCTAATTTGTAGCAAAATGTACAGATATACTAGATTTTTTTGTATGGATATTATAACACAGCAAAAAATAAATACATTACAATTATATGTAAAACATATATTAACTATAACAGATATTGGACAAAGGAAAGCAAGTTGTAGAATATGTACAGTCTGATAGTTTATATGAAATTTCAAGTCAAGGAAACAATTATTTCTACAAAGAGAAGCTGGACAAAGATACATACCAGCTTAAAGATGGGGTCATTAGTACTAGGGAAGAAAGGCAAGATGGCCAAAGAGATTAAAGGTTCAACTCTAACAGTGATGCTTTGCCGCTTAAAACACATGGAAAATTGTTGACGTGTGTCAAATACTCTTTTCTGTATCATGGGCTTCCCTGGAGGCTCAGATGGTAAAGAATCCTCCTGAAATTGAGGAGACCTGGGTTTGACCCTTGGGTCAGGAAGAGTCTCTGTAGAAGGGAATGGCGCCTCACTCCAGTACTCTTGCCTGGAGAATTCCTTGGACGGAGAAGCCTGGTTGGCTACAATCCATGGTGTTGCAAAGAGTCGGACATGACTGAGCAACTATTGGACACAACTGAGCCACTAACAAACACACACATTCTCTGTATCATTTGAATATTTGAAACTTTTAAAATAAAACTATATTTTAAAAAGTAAGTTCCATTCACTTGTTTATTAATCCATGAAGTTTGTTCCTTTCATTCCTGATTTTTCACATTTCCTTTAAAAACTCACATTTTTATTAAAGCAAGAAAAACAATACTCAGACAGAAATTAAACTCAGTACTTAATAAAATTGCTTCATATCTAGGCACTGCTTCATTTTGAAATAAATTCTCTGGATCACCTGAAATATAATTCAGCCACATATGGTGAAAATTCCCAACCGTTTCTGAATCAAATAGATCCAGATTTAAACTGTGATCACCCAGTTTCCTAACTGAATAATAGAGGATTTATTTAACAAATTGAGCCTGGTTCACTGAATGTTAAAGTGATTTGGCATAATTTGACAGTTACTACAAAGACCAAATGTAGGTTTAAATGCCTAGCCATTTGGTATTCAAAGATAGTGATAAATTAATCACAGATAATATCCATTGAGATCTTCACTATTTCCTACTGCTTTCTGTGCACTTAATCTCCTCAACAACCTTGTAAATTAGATACATCTATGATGCCCTTCCTTTTCTGATACAATTAAACAACTTGCCAGAAGTTAGTATTTAGAATTTAAATTCAGATTTATCTGACACCAAATTCTGCATGCATAAACACTAACCTACAGAATGAGAAAGCTATATCTGTATCTACACATATATACCTATGTTGTTGTTGTTTAGTTGCTAAGTCATGTCTGACATTTTTCAACTTCAGGGCACCTCTGTCCATGGAATCGTCCAGGCAAGAATTGAGTGGGTTGCCATTATCTTCTCCAGGTGGTCTTCCCGACCCAGTGATGGAAGCTGTGTCTCCTGGATTAGCAGGCAGATTCTTTATCACTGAGCCACCCATGAAGCCCCTATCTGTATCTATATCATCTATATCTATCTATCTATCTATCTATAATACAGTTTTATAAGAAGTTTGTCAATTTTGTGATTCTGACCTGGATCTCAATGAACATATCTAAGCTACACCATCTAACTCAGAATCCAGTCTTGGTAAGACTTGACTCATAACTGATGTTGAGCCCACCTTGGTTTCTACATCTAATTTCTTAAGGAGTGAACAATATTTTTTGAAATTTAGAACCAAACTCAAATAATGAGATAGTCCAGGAACCTCAGGTGTCACCCATGAGGGTGGGTATTCGGGGGCTTTGAGGCATAAAATATTGGTGAGTCTTACCAAAAGGATGTTATTCCAGCTCCATGGGATGCTTCATCTCCATCCTACTTTCCATACTGACTGCCGCTAACCTTGGAGAACAGGAGAATATCTTCTGGGGCTGCTATTTCTCCTTCAACACTTGGCAGTATTTGATCATTCTCCCTCCTGCTCATGTGGGCTGATGCTCAACAAGGCTACTCTTTGTCCTCGTTTCCGTGGAACCGTCTCTTCCCCTATCTGCTCACCAACAATCTAATGGTCAGACTTTCATTGTGTCTTTGCTTCCCCACATCTTTTTCTGAGGCTGGTTATATTCTCTCCTCAGCTATTACAGTGCTTTCAGTAAGCACTAATGGGAACTTCCCACAGAGAGAAAGCAAAACAAATACTGACTATAATGTATGTACAAAATTTAACTTTAATGGGACCACTAGAATTACAGGTCCCGCCTCCTCTTTCTTCTGCTCTTTGTTCTTCTTCTTTATATTTTGCAGAATTTCAAAAACCTATTTTCAGGGCAAGAATAGAGATGCAGACACAGAGAAGGGACTTGTGGACACAGTGAGGGAAGGAGAGGGTGGGATGAATTGAGAGAATAGCCCTGACATATATATACTACCATGTGTAAAACAGACAGCTAGCGGGAAGCTGCTGTAGAACACAGGGAGCTCAGCTCGGTGCTCTGTGATGACCTAGGAGGTCATGACCTAGTGGGATGGGGGGTGTTGGGTGTTAGGCTCAAGAGGGAGGAAATATATATATATACATATAGCCAATTCACTTTGTTGTACAGCAGAAACTAACACACCATTGTAAAGCAATTATGCTCCAATTTACAAAAAATAAAAAGTAGACACCTACTGCAAAGAAATAAATTATTTTTCATAATATGAAAACACAGGCTTCAGTTTATTGCATTTCCTTTCCCAAATAATAGTCACTCAGTCAGTTCAGTTCAGTCGCTCAGTCGTGTCTGACTCTTTGCGACCCCATGAACTAACTGCAGCATGCCAGGCCTCCCTATCCATCACCAACTACCGGAGTCCACCCAAACCCACGTCCATTGAGTCAGTAATGCTATGCAACCATCTCATCCTCTGTGGTCCCCTTCTCCTCTGGCCTTCAATCTTTCCCAGCATCAGGGTCTTTTCAAACGAGTCAGCCTTTCGCATCATGTGCCCAAAGTATTGGAGTTTCAGCTTCAACATCAATCCTTCCAATGAACACTCAGGATTGATCTCCTTTAGGATGGACTGGTTGGACCTCATTGCAGTCACTAAGCATATACTATACTAAGGCTGAAACTGAATACTGGCTCGTTCTCTGGCATACCTCACACCCAATAAGACCTGGCTAAATCCTTCTTGACTGCCTGTTGTCAGTGACATCATTCAGAATTCCATGATCTCACTCACTTCAGCCAGAGTTATATTTTTATTACTTATTTATCAATTTTAATTTTTTTAGCCTTGCCATACAGCATGTGGAATCTTAGTTCCCCAATCAGGAATTGAATCTATGCCCACTGCAGTGGAAGCACTGGAATCATGAAGTCTTAACCAGCTGGACCACCAGGGAAGTCCCAGAGTTATCTTTTTTAAAATGCAGCTCTAGTCACTAAAAGGTTGGGTAGATTTTGGTAATTCTCTATAGTCTGAAGAATTAAGTGAGGTGTTATTATGTATACTTGTATGTGTATTAAGAAAGCCCTTTTATATCCTCAAAACAAATGACTACTTCAGAACTTGAAAATTTTTTATTTGTGTATAGGCTTATTTATATCTTATGTTTAGGATCATCAATGTTTATATCACATAGAAAGAGAGATTAGTGAAGTAGCAACAACGTGTATAATAGAAAGAAGAAGGTCAAAATTTAGTTCTTCAATAGATGGAGTCTTATATGTAGAAGACAAACCTATAAACTTTTAAAGGAAAGTACAAGAGAATGGTTATAATTTTGGCATATGGGAAGAATTCTTACCCAAGACACACAAGCACACTCCAGAGAACAAGGCTGATACACTTCACTACATTAAATTAAGAATTTGTGTTTAGCAAAAGGCCCATTAATAAAGTTGATGGGACAATGTATGCAATCTAGAATATATAAATAGTTTTAATTGATGAATTGCAAAAAAAAATTGCTCATAGAAAAAATAGGCAAAATTTTCAACAGGTATCAAATAGATAGAGGCTTCCCAGGTGGCTCAGTTTTAAAAAGATCCACCTGGAAAGATGGCGGAGGAATAGGATGGGAGAACACTCTCTCCCTCTCTACCTCATCAAAAGAACATTTCAGTGCTGAGTAAATTCCACAAAATAACTTCTGACTGCTGGCAGAGAACATCAGGCATCCAGCAAAGCAGATCATTGGCTTCAAAACCAGGTAGGAATTATTTTAAAGGACGAAGATAGAGACAAAGGAGGAAGGGAGGGAACCCCGGCACGGGAAGGGAATCCCGTCCCAGGAAGAGACTCTTAAAAAGAGAGCTTCCCTAAAATTGGGGAACTTTCTCACAGCTGTGTATGGGGCGAGCCCTGGAAGCACAGAGGACAACATAACAGGAAGGAAGAATAAATAAATAATTAAAACCAACAGATTACGAATTCAACAGTATAACCCCCAGCGGATAAGCAACGCAAACACCTGCGTCCGACAGCAGTGGGGGTTGGGCAGGGAGGAGCGCGCCCGCGACAGTGCTTTCTAAGAATTGGGCCACAGGAGACGTAGGCTGCACGGCTTTTCTCGAGAATCGGGGCGTAATGGGGCCAGAATCGGTCCGCGCGTGGCTAGAATGATTTATCTCGGACTAGCAAACCAGACTGGGGGTAACTAACACGTGAAACGCTCGAACATAAGACACCGACAGGCCCGCACACAGAACAAAGGACGGATCGGAAATAGCCGGCTGCAGACCATCCCCCACTGGCGACAGGCAGCCAGAGCCTCAAGCGCTGGAAGAGGGCAATCGCAGCTCAAGAGAGACATTACCTACCAAATTGCAAGCAGGTTTCTTTACTGAGACTTCTGGGGGTCTCTGAACAGTCATCATTTGCCTGAGAAAGAGCCCCGGTGGAGCTCCCAGAAAATTGAGCGACCCGGAAAGCCCAGAAGACACAACAATAGTGTGCGCCAAACTCCCTAGCCACTTGGACTTGGGAAGGGAACATAGCCCAGGATCAACTAAACCCGACACCCGGAGGGGGCTTCCTGAGCACCAAACCTGAGCGGCTTAGACCGGGGAAGTGCATGAAGCATAGGGCTGGCCCCACACGGTTATCCCGCAGAGCAAGAAGGGGCAAGCCCAGTGCAGAGCTCACAACCACCCTCCCTGTGGCAAGACAGAAATCAGACACGGAAGAGACCAGCAAACAGAGGAAGTCAAACAGAGGGAACTGCCTTGGTAGCGACCCCACACAGTCCACAATGACAGAGAAAGCGCCAGATATACCGTTACTACTTTTATGATCAAAATTCTTTTTTGGGGGTGGGGATGATGTGGAAGCATGATTTTTTTTTTTAAGAATTTTTTTCTTACTGAAAAATTTTTTTCTTTTTTAAATTTGTTTTTTCTTCTTTTCTTTTTCGTCTTTTTTTCCCAAAACTTGCTTAAATTTTTAAGTCTTCTATATTTCTATTTATTATTTTTATAACCTAATATTACTTTTCAAAAAAAAAAAACCCTATCGTTAAAGCAAATGCCGTATATAGTCCTATTGGTGGAAGAAGTTGTCTTTAATAATTCTGGAGTCTTTTATTATATTTTACATTTTTCCTCTATTTTTTTAAAAATTTCTCTCTCCTTCTTCTTCTTCTCTTCAGTATTCTATCTTTGAAAATCCAATCTTTACTCCAGATATTTAATCTTGGCATTTTGGTATTTGTTGCCAATTTTGTACTTTAAAAACCTAATCTTCAGTACCCAGTTTTACATGAGTGCGAGACTACTGGCTTGACCACTCTCTCCACCTTTGGAATCTCTTTTCTCCACCAGGTGGCTTTTGTCTCCTCCCCTCCCCCCTCCTCTTCTCTACCCAACTCTATGAATCTCTGTGTGTTCCAGAAGGTGGAGAATTCTCAGGGAACTGGTCACTGGCCGGATCTGTATCCCTCCTTTCCATCTCCCTCTTTTATCCTCCTGTCCACCTCTATCTACTTCCTCCCTCTCCTCTTCCATGTATAACTCTGTGACCACCTCTGAGCGGTCCAGACTTCGGAGCGCACACAAGAAAGTGGTTACGGGCTAGCTTGCTTTTTCCTCTTTTGATTCCACCTCATCCCGTTCCACTCACCTCTAACTACTCCCTCCCTCTTCTCTCCTCCAAGTAACTCAGCGATCCTCTAGGGATGACCCTCAAGGTGGAGAAACCTATCATCATTAACCTAGATGTTTTAACATTAGTGTTGAATAGATTATCTGGAGAAATCATGAGGCTATTGTAAAAATAAATCTGAAAACCAGAATCAGGAGGCGTAAGTCCAAATCCTGAGATCATCAAAGAATTCCTGAATACAGGAACATTATCCAATAAGAGCTCATCAAACGCCTTCATACCTATACTGAAACTGAGCACCCCCAAGGGCCAACAAGCTCCAGAGCAAGACATACCGCGCAAATTCTCCAGCAACACAAGAACAAGCCCCTGAGCTTCAATACACAGGCAACTCAAAATACTCCAAAATCATTGACGTCTCATAACCCATTACTTCACACTTCACAGCACTCCAGAGAGAGGAAATCCAGCTCCACCCACCAGAACTCCAACACAAGCCTCCTAATCAAGAAACTTTGACAAGCCGCTGATATAACCCCAAACACAGAGAGGAAGCTCTATGAGAAAGAGAATTCCACAAACTCCCAGAATATAGAAAAGCCACCCCAAACACTATCAAACACTGCTGTCAATCATAGAAAGAGGCCTTGTCCTTTCTCCCACATCTATAATGTTCTTTGTTTAAGCCTCGATACAAAGATTTTTAAAAATAAAATAAAAATTGACATGCCCTAATTGATCCAAATTTTCTTACAACTCAGAAAAACTGGGCAGACTTTTGTCCTCACACAAATCACCGTCTCTGTGAGGTCTTCCCACAGTCTCCCCACTCCCAACTTTCCCCAGAGTCTGGGGACATGGCCCAGCCCAAGACAGCTAGTAGTTGCACCCCCTAAACTCTTAACTTTCTGACCCTTAGCTCTTAAAAGGCCCCCCACCAGCACTTGTGTGACTCTGTCTAAAGGTGTGTGCCTGAGTGCATGCTCAATGTGTGGGTCTGTGTGTGGTCGTGTGTGTTTGTGTTCATACATGCCTTGACACCAGGAGCCTTTTAAAGTAACTGGTGGCTGTGAAGTCATTCCAAACCTTCTTCCTCTCCTGCTCTCAGCCAAGCCCAGCATCTTGCTCCAGCCTCTTGAGCAACCCTGGTTCTTTGAGCATAGAGCCAGAGAACTCACCAGTCCAGCATAGGTCCAGGCCGCGTCGGTGGCATAAACCACAGATGCAGGAGAATGCAGAGGCAGAGCTGGTATGGTTCCAGAAGATGCCTTAAGGCAAGACTGAAGGAAGATAAGGGGGTTATTGATGGAGGCTGAGAGGCAGTAGTGGGTGACATAGCAGGCCCAGGTGATGAGAAAGTTGTCCCAGGAGAGGCATAGGTGACACTGGAGCCCAAATAAGTCAACTATGAGAATGCAGAGGGTCACGGTGAAGCAGAAGCACCAGATGAACACGGGCCAGTTACTTAGGTCCATCATCCAAGCGCCCACTCTGGCCACCAGGAAGAAGGCCATGCAGACGGACAGCAGCTTCGGGAAGCGGAGGGAGTCGCCCATGATGGTCAGAGAGCCTAGGCCGGAAGAAGGTCAGAAGGAGGATGTGATGGTCCTGCGGGTCACCGTCGGAGGACTGCACTTTGATCCTCTGGAACAGACACCTGAGAAAGGTCCAGGTCAAGAGCAGATTAAGTCAGACGCCTAGAAAAGGCTCAGGGCCCTGTGAGGGCTGAGGCTCAGGATCTGTGAGCTGGAACCACTGGCTCAGACACTCGGGTAACAGCACAACAGCTCCAGAATGGTTCTCCCCACCATCACCCTTGGCCTTGTCAGAGACTTGTCTTGTTTTGAACCGCACGGCTGGATTGGGTCTGGCTTCAAACCAGGAACATTTAAAAAATCTCTTTGTGTTTTGTACCATTATCTATGGAGACGCAGTGTAGGATGGTCCTTACCTGAAGTCCCAATTCTTCAAGACTCTAAAAGTGAAAGTTGCTCAGTCGTGTCTGACTCTTTGAGACCCCATGGACTCTACAGTCCGTGGAATTCTTCCAGGCCAGAATACTGGAGTGGGTAGCCTTTCCCTTCTTCAGGGAATCTTCCCAACCCAGGGATTGAACCCAGGTCTCCCACATTGCAGGCAGATTCTTTACCAGCTGAGCCACAAGGGAAGCCCCCAAGAATACTGGAGTGGGTAGCCTATCCCTTCTCCAGTGGATCTTCCCGACCCAGGAATCAAACTGGGGTCTCCTGTATTGCAGGTGGATTCTTTACCAACTGAGCTATGAGGGAAGAATACTTTTAAAAACGGTTCCTTAGAAAATTTGACCTGAACAGACAAGAGACACTTCATGGTTTTTATTATTTTACTTAGTGTGAATACTTAAAAGTTCAGTGACAGAAACACTAAAGTGTATGATTCTAAGGTGCTGGCCTCCCAGTGGGCCCTGCCAGGTGTGGGGGAGGGGCGCCAGCTATCAGGGATGCCGGCAAAGTCTTGCTGTCTGTCTGCAAATTTGTTCCCAACTTAACCTCCATGAAGTAAGCCTGTGATATATATTTATGGTTAAATGACAAGTCTGGGTCCATTTAATGGCATAGAGTGAGTTCTTGGGGAAGGAGAGCCATGGAGGTTCCTGCTGTGTGACCCTGGGCAAGGCCCGTGCCCTCTCTGGGCCTCAGTTCCCCCACCTGGAAAGCAGCAGCTTTACCTGAGTCTCCCCAGCAGCACTTCCTCCACTCTACTCTGTAAGCCTGGACATGGTGCCCCCGTCAGAGCACAGCCTGGATGTGGCTGAGCCCTGCCTGCCCAGCAGCCAGGCATGTGGACTGGAAAACAGTGAGCTGGGAAGGATATGGCTGGGACAAAGGAAGGCGGAGGAGGTGCAAGAAGGGCAGAGAAGGAGGAAGCTAGTAGGAAAGACACTCAGAATGACAAGGAAGTTGTGGGTCTGTGAGGGGCCTGTGCCCCTGAGTGCATGGTGCACTCAGTCATGCCAGCTACCCCTTCCCTTTCCCCTCCCCTCACAGAGGACCCAGAAGGCCCTGCCCTACTCTGGACATCAGCACATGCATGCTTGATTTGATCCAGATCAGAGACTGCAGACCAGTTTGTACTGGAGGTGGCCCAGAGGTGTGTTAGGTTTTCCTTCACGGTGTACAGAGTAAAGTATTATTTCTTCACTAAGTGTTTGGTAGCTGCAGTGTTTTAATTTCACATGAAAATCCACATTTCCAGCTCCTTATGAAGCCTCAGGAGATCTGGTGTCACTGGGCTGAGTACCTGAAGGCAAGTAGGTGGAGCTGAGCAGCTGCTATGCCATTTATATTGTTTTCCATTCTCATCTCTGTTTAATATTTTCTCTGTTTCCTTCTTCTTATGTATCACTGACATAAAGCAGGACCGTGATCATCTCCCATGTGCCCCTTTCCCCTCTTGGGTGTGGCCAGGCTTCCTGCCTGCTCACAGGAGTGCCCACCCCCCCATCCAGGGAGCATCCAGGTCCTCAACCTCATGGACAGCCTTCAGCACATTTCACAGGCTCTGAAATCACAGGTAGACATGTGTGTACATACATGCACATGTGTCTGTAGGGCATATCTATATTTTTTTCCTGTTTTATAAACATGAGATTTTGTCATCACACAACATCTTGCTTTTCTACCACCCCTGACAGTTGCAGCTGGTCCTCTGCAGGGTCCTTCGTCCTTTCCACCCCCCTTTACTTATTTCCTTCCCTCCTGGCTCCTATGGGTGTTTGGACTGACCCACTTGTCTAGGTCAGTGGATCCTCCCTTGTGAGTCTCAGATACAGGGGGACCCAGGATATGACAAGGGGTCTTGGAATCTATGTGACTATCATGCTCTAGAACAGGAGGTCAGAATCCATTTCTGGAAACTTAGAAAAAGATATGACAAAGACTCTATTCTGGGTATTCATCTTGGTTTCCTTTACCTATAGCAAAAAAAATTATTACTATTTTGATTGCTTAAAACAACAGAAATTTATGTCCCATAGATTTAGAGGCTCGAAACCTAAAGCCAAGTTGTCAGCAGGGCTGTGCTGTCTCTTATGCTCCAAGAGGGTCATTCCTTTGTTCTTTTAGCTTCTGCACGCCCCTTAGCTTGGGCTTCCCTGGTGTCTCAGACGGTAGAGTCCGCCTGCAATGTGGGAGACCTGGGTTTGAACCCTGGGTTGGGAAGATCCCCTGGAGAAGGGAATGGCTATCCGCTTCAGTATTCTGGCCTGAGAATTCTATGGACAGAGGAGCCTAGCAGGCTACAGTCCACAGCTGAACAGGACTGAGCGACTTTCACTTTCACTGGCTTGTGGCACTAGTGGTAAAGAACCAGCCTTCCAGTGTAGGGGACATAAGAGAACTGAGCTCAATTCCTGGGCCAGGAAGATCCCTTCTAGAAGGGCACAGAAACACACTCCAGTATTCTTGCCTGGAGAATTCCATGGACAGAGGAGCCTGGCGGGCTATGGCCCATAGGGTTGCAAAGAGTCAGACACGACTGAAGCAACTTAGCATGCACACGTGCACAAAGGGAACACAGGAGAAAAGAGAGTTGTTGGAGTGGGGGTGGGCAAGGCTGCTCTCTTTGGTGGGTGGAGATCAGGATGCTCGATGGATGTGACATTTAAGAAGATACTGAATGAAGTGAACAGGTTCTATGATGACAACTTCCCAATTCCTGCCTCTGGAGCTGATCTCTCTTGGGATCCACAGTCACACCCAACTGCCTCCTGATCTCTTCCTCTGGATGTTTCAGGACATGTCACACTCAACATGTCCAGTCCCACCTCTTCAATCCCCCACCCCCAACATACACTGATCCTCCCTCATCTTTCCCATCTCAGTCAATGGCACCACCTTCACAGATGCTCTTCACAAAATACTTGTGAACCCACCTACTCTTCTTCCTCTCTGGAGCCACCTTCTTCATCTCCAGATCCATCCATCGTCTCACCTGCAGCTTCTAGTTGATTCCTCTATTTCCATTCTTCCCTCAATGTCTTCTTGGACTGAAGTCAAACTAAAACAACTTTGAAGGCTTTTCTTCACTCTCTTGGGATGAAACACCAACTCTAAAACATCACCTCCAAAGCCCTGCAAGCTCAGACCCCTTCCTACCTCTCCAGTCTCCTCACCTCCCGCCCTCCAGCCACTGAGGACATCTTCCAGGTCCTTTTGGTCATCTCAGGGCCTTTCCCCTGACATGCCTACACACCCCCAACCCTGAACTGAGACCAGAGCTCAGCCTGTGCTCAGTCAATGCCACTCTAAGCCTTAGTTTCCTCATCCAAGGAATGGAGATAATAGCACCTGCTTTTGGACATGAAAAATCCTAATTACATCCTGCAAAGAATATCACTGATAACTTAAGCAGAGAACAACCGTCCTAGAAGCCTGCTGGGTAGCTTGGAGAATTAGTAGGGAGAAACCAGGCTTAGACCAGGCTCAGATGGGGAGGGAGGGGGTGCTGGGCAGCCACAGCCTAGGGAAGTTGGTCCAGGCACTGTGGCTGCTGGAAGCAGACAGCGGATGCTCCTGCAGGCCCTGCAGAAGGAATTCTGATCTGACCTGTGTCTGTGTGTCACCTATACTTATGCGTGTGTCCAGACATAGAGGCAAGTCAACTATTTATCTGGCCTCTCAAGTTTCTTATGTGTCTGAGGCCTAGTCTGTCACCAAGACTTACATGATGAGGACATCTTTAAATACTGTCTCAGGTTCTCAGTTGTCCCTCCCTGGAGACATCCTTCATGCAAGGACTTGGGGTTGTTAGGAGGAATACATGAGATAAAACATGTCTGGTAATCCTCACACATTTCCCCTAAAGGCAGAAGAGCTGGAATGTATCTTGATTGGGAGGTCTAGCCTAGAGTCTGATCCTGTAAGCTCCTGTAATATTCATTCAACAAACACCTCAATGTGCCATGCTCTCTTCTCAGCATTGGTAATACTTTAATAGACTCACCAGCAGTGAGTGCCCTCCTCAGGGGGACGGGGCAGGTTTGTGCAGAACGAGGGTGGGCGGGGGCAGAATCCCAGCCTGGAGGATGCTGCCGCCACACTTGTCACAAGCAGCGTGCGGCCGTGGACAGACAGCCGGCCTGGGGACAGGGCACCTGGGTCCTGACTCTGACGCTGCCACACACAGGGTGACTCTGGCGAACTTTTGCCATTCCTGGGGTCCAGCTGCTCCTCCTCTAGGACAAGAGGGCTGGACTAAGAAGAGGACCTTTACACTCTCTTTTGAGCTCCACAGTGAGGGCCTGGACCAGCCTTGGAATTGTGACAAATGACACTAAACCGCCAACAGGAGGGATGGAGCAGCCACCCTCATGAACCACGAGGCTTGGACAGTGAGCCCCTCAGGGGAGCCCACTCTGGGCATTTCTTCCACTAAAGCAGAGAGGCATTTCCATCGTCCTGGGAAGTGAGATCCCAGGGCTGTGTTCAATTTGATTCAGGAAAATATCGGATCATGAGTTTCCGCACTTAACTTGTGGAGGTAAACACATAATTTCTTTTGTGGATGAAAAACTAATAGTCAATCTATTAGAAAAAGAGATGGAAAATTTTATTTCAAGCCAACCTGAAGATTGCAACTGGGGAGAGAGTCTCTCTGTCTGTTCCGAGGGTATAAGGTGGGGAGGAGAGTGCCTATATGACTTGGGGGAAGGGGAACATGGCAACCAGCACACAACGTGGTAGAAGGTTACTTCATTCAGGAGGAACAGATATCCTGGTTAATGCTTTTAGCGCTTTTCTGTATGGCAAGATGCCAGAAACTGGGCTCATGAAAAATTTTCCTGGAGATATCTAAATATCTGAGGGCCGGTTCTGTCAGTTTTTTCAGAATACTGAGTGCCTCAGCCTGATCTTCACTCTGAATTCCTTCCAGGACTGATTGTAAGTCAAGGACTGCAGTGACTAATGACTTGATTCTTGTAGATCTGGGCGGTGGGCAACATTTTTATATCACAATCCCTTGCCTTTTGGTCTTAATTTCAGCCAAGGTTTGGGAGACATTCATAATCGGTTTGTCCAAGGACACCAGGAATGCATTCCCAGGTCAGGAGGAGATACTGTTGGTAGGCCTCACCTAGTCCTGTTAATAGTAACTTCAATCCTCTGGACCACCTGTTTTACTAGTTTGTCAGATTCCAGCAATTATTTTCCTCCTGTTGCTTCTTCCCTTCTCCAGAGTCATATTGTTACAACAATGGATCTTACAGTGCTATACTTCAGGTCAGTCATTTCAAGTCATCATTATTTCTATCTGAGGCTCAATCAAATTTTTTTTTTAAAGCAGGAAGCAATTATCTTAGGAAAAGCACAGAACACAAATTATATGGCCTATGACATTAACCCAGTCATAAGTAAGTAGGGATGTCTTCTAAGGAGTTACGTGATTGAGGCCTGCAGAAGAAAATTTATCTTTACGGTGGAGCAAGTAGTTTTGCCCTTGAGGAGGTCAGGCTAACACATAATGCAGATAGATGCACACTGCACACCAGAGGGCAGAGAGGAGGCTCAAAGAGCAAAGTAAAAATTTTGTCTAAATTTTTCTTGTCTTGCCTTAAAATATGGAAATTACTACATCTTACCATTTTTTGCCATGGGGATAACCTCCTGGGAGCCCTCCCCTTCCACCCTATCTGCCTGTGGGTGAAGATCACACACTTCATCCCAGGACAGGAGTGAGGGGCAGCAGCGAGGGTCCTTCCCTGCCCTCCCTCACAGCTCTGCTTGCCTGACCCTTCTGGTCCTGGTGACACCAGGATGCTGGGTTCTGTGGGTTTGTGGTTGGGACAGGAGACCCTGGGACTGTCACAGCCACCAGTTACCACAGAGAGCTGCTGGTCTCAGTGTGCTCATGCCCAGGAACACACACACTGAGCATGCCCACAGGCACATAGCTTTATAGAGGGGTCTCCAGGTGCTATCATGGCCCCTTTAAGAGCTAGGGGACAGAATGCTGGGCATTGGGGTGGGACCCAACCGCTAGATCTCCAGCACTGAGCCAAGCACTTAGGTTCTGGCTAATATGGAAATTGGAAGACAGTGGGACAGGTGTACAGAGATGGTGGTTTCGGTGAGAATGGAAGTCTGCTCAGTTGCTTCAGAACTCTAGGCAAATTTGGGTCAATTAGATAGTTGATTTTGTGGGTTTTTGCTTTTATCTTTCTATTTAGGTTTTTTAAAAAGACATTATGGATGAGGGAGAAGGAAAAAGGCTTGTCTCTATGATTCAGAGCAGAGACTGATGGGACCCAGAAACTCCAGGGAATTCTTTAAATTTATATACATTTACGTAGATCACATTATATATGAGTCCAAGAGAAGCATGTAAGAGCAGCAGAAAGCAACTGGCACATGGAAACTTGCTTCTGTAACATAGTCATGCATTGGAATTACATTTACTGTTGTAGCAATAATATCCACCCACCCAACCCACCTGCCAGTTGAAAAAGGGTTGAAAGACACTTCCCTTTAAGAATAAGGTCACGTAGTAATTTGGCCTTTGATCAAAAAGAAAAGAAACATGCAAAAACAGAAAAATTACACAGGCTGAAGGAGAACTAAAGAGCCTCTTGATGAAAGCAAAAGAAGAGAGTGAAAAAGTTGGCTTAAAGCACAACATTCAGAAAACTAAGATCATGGCATCTGGTCCCATCACTTCATGGCAAATAGATGGGGAAACAGTGGAAACAATGGCTGATTTTATTTTTCTGGGATCCAAACACCACAGATGGTGACTGCAGCCATGAACTGTGGGTTTCTGGGGCTGCTGGGGGGCAGGTCATGGGTGAGGTGGGGATGGTGCCAAGGAGCAAATCCATGTCATTCCGTCATGGTTTTGTGTGGCCTTGCCTCTCGAGGTGGCTTCTTTGTGACTCAGGGCCTTTGCCCACCTGTGCCAAAGCTTTGCTCTGAAGACAAAGGTAGGTGTGCAGACCTCGGCCCAGGGGTCCCAGCACAGACACGCTCCTGTCTGTTCCCAGTTCCACTGTGCGTACCAGTTGGCTGGCTGGTGTCTTCACCACATCTGCACCAACTAGAACAATGTGTGTCGCAAGTTCCCCCCGAGACATGAAGGCCATGTCCCCAGGTGAGCATCCCCAGCGGCATTTGTCGCCTCCCTCTCCTTGGGTCCAAGCCTCTGACCTGACCCCAGGGCGCCCAGAGGCTGCCAAAGACCGCTGTGGGTGGGGAGTAGCCTGCAAACATGCACCCAGCCCAGCGGAGGGGGTCCTGGAAAAAGCGCTGGTGTGGAGGGCAGCCCCCGGCCCCGGCCCGCCGGAGACCTTGGGCAATTCATTCTGCCCCTCTGAGCTTCTGCTTTTCACAGGTACAGACTAGAGGTGGTATTTTTTAGATGTTTGTGGACCAAACTCCACAATAAGAAATACATTTTTGTTTGTTTGTGAATTTTTACAATGTTGGTTGGTTTCTGCTAAACAACAATGCAAATCAGCCATAATTATACATATATCCCCTCCCCTTGAACCTCCCTCCCATCCCCACATCCCACCCTTCTAGGTTATCCAGAATTACATTTTATCTTGTGACCTAGTACACATATTGAAAAATTTATTAGTTGTTTTTAATACTGTTCATGACTCATGACATTAAGTTCACAACCTAGGAATGATCACAAGTCACAGCTTGGACAACACAGATCTGGGTATCCTCTGGGGTCCCTGTAGCTTGGTCTCTGCTTAATTGATGTCTCCGGTCCTGGGGCCTGACGGGACTCCAGGGGTCCAGGGCTCATGGGATCGGGGAGAGGGAGTGGCTGGCCTCCCCACTTGGTCTTCGCTGAGCGCCCGTCTGCTCTGCTGTGACCCTCCTCCCCACCAGTACTCTACAGTTCTCCCACTCCTGCTCTCTCCTCGTCACCCTTCTAGCACTTTCTTTCTAAAGCACAGCTCCAACTGCCTCACTTCCCTGGTCCCAAACTCCCATGGAGCCCCCACACCTTCTAGAATAAGTCCAAAGCCCTCAGCCTAGCCTTCCCTCCCATCTGGCCGCATGCATAGCCCCATCCCCTGCACCTCTCCTCTCAGAACCTCAGCTCTACCAGCTGCATCTGCTGTCACCCCAGCCAGGCCGAGCATCTTCCTGCCCACAGCTCTTCTCGCCATTCCTCCCTCATCCCTTGTCGCAGCCTGCTTTATTCTCCGAGCCTTGATAGGATCTTCCCTCTGCCTGGAAGAAAAACGCAAGTGGAAATGCCTTTCCCCAGTGTGGACCATCGGCTCCACTCCCCGGGCAACTGGTTCTCTTTGGGGGGCTCAGTGAAGGCAGGGCTTCCACTTCTGTTCCCCAGGGGTTGGCATGTGGGCCTAGGAGGACCAGAGGCATGTTCCATGGCAGCGGGGCAGGGGTGGGAGTCCCTCTGCCCTTCCTCCCACAGCCCTACTGCCGTTCTGCCCCAGAAAACCAGCAGTATTTTGAGAAACACCGGTGGCCACCCATCTGGTACCTGAAGGAGGAAGACCACTACCAGCGGGCCCAAAAGGAGCATGAGAAGGAGGACTATCTGCACCTGAAGCGGCAGCCCAAGCGGTGCTGGCTGTTCTGGAATAGTCCATCCTCGGAGTCCTCTTCGGCCGCCTCGTCGGGCGTCCCCATCCTCCTCCTCAGCTGTGGTCTGAGATACTGCCACCCTCTTCTGACCCTGCTGCTGTTGTCCCCATTTGTCTTTGCCCCTCTGCTCCTCCGCATCACCCCTCCACCTCCCAGGGACAGAGGACTCGCATAACCAAGACCATTTGTGTGGAGCTGATCTCACCAGCCAACATAGCTCAGCACAGAGAGGAGGAAGCCTGGCCTCGTGGACCAGAGCAGTGGCCCTGTGCAGAGGTCCTGATTCCACAGCCGGCTGGGAGACAACTCCTGGGAGGCGGGCATCGAGGAGAGAGCTGAGGACTGTGGCATCTTGTCTGTGGGTGGGAGAACCCTAGCATCAAAGGGGAAACTCTCCTGCTGGGAAGCTGTGTGTCCTGGTCTGCGCAGGCAGCCGCCTCCCAGGGAGCAGCAGTGGGCAGGCAGGGTCCTACCTCTGTTGGCCCCACATCTCCATCTATGGACTTGAAGGGTTTCAGAAGCTTTCTGGGCCTTTCCACGTGGAGCCTGCTCAAATCCTCACTGGAAAAGTCAGGGTAGAAATTAAGCCTTCAGAGCCCAACTCCAGGCTTCCACCGCTGTCGTGCAGCTGCCAGAAGCCGCAAGCAGAAGGCTTCCCCTCTGCCGGCATTGCTTCCGGGGCTGTGGGCAACTAAGCCTGAGAAGGTGGCAGAGGATTTTCAGAGCTGCAGCCCTGGAAGCAGTGCTTCTTGGTGCAATGAGAAACTTCTCTCTTTCCCCCATCCTTTACCACTCAGCTTTGGAGATGGAAACCCAAGGAAACACTGGAACAGGGGGAGAGAAAGTAGAGGGTGAGGGGACCAGAGTACAGCAAGCCCATGCTCCTTGGGCTCCTCCCCCGCTGCTGGCAGCACAGCTTATGGGGAGAGGGTAAATTTTGCAAAAAAAATGCAGACAATAATGAACACAGACACCAGCAACAAAAACATTGTGGCCTCTATCCCCTCAAAGGAAGAAAAGCAGAAAAAGACCCTGGATGGCTCTCATTTTTATAAAGCCAAGCAGGGGTCCACATGTGGATGAGGCAATGGTCGAGGTGGTAGAATTGACTCCGATGCTTTTCAGGAAAGCAGTGTCACTGGCTGTAACCGAGGACGGCCTGGCCCCACTGACTGACTCTGGAGGGCACGGTGTGTGCCTTCAGCGTGCTGGGGATCAGGTTGCAGGGGTGGGGGAGGGTGGGCTCGGGAATCACCATGGTGTTGGACCCATCACGAGAATCAGACTGTTCTCAACTTCAGCAGGTAACTCCATAGGATATGACCGTGTTGAAGGGGTGGGATGTGGTAGGGGTCAAAGGTCAGGGAAAAGGGCACTGACATGGCGAGTAGGAGTCCTTGTAAAGAAGGATCATAATGAAGCACATGACCTTACTCAGTGATGGTTGGTGACAACAGGGAAGAATGGGGGAATTGAAGAGGAACAAAACCAAGGTCAGTCCAGAGAAGAAGAGGGAGGAGACTGGAGGATGGTGGAGGATTCAGACAGTATCTTGCAGCCCATTGGGGGAAAGCTGGGCCACAACTGACCCCCTCCCCCCTTTTCTAATTCTGATTTGTATCTCCCTCCACACACCCTTGTTAGATTCAGAACACAGGGTCCCTCTGGTGAAGGTGGAGCCAGAGAGGCTGAGCTCCTGTCCTCAGCACTCAGGACTCATCTCATCTAAGAAAGATGCTTTAGGGAGAGGAACTGGGTTTTGGTCCCAGGGCCCAGGGTGGGGGGGCTCCACCCCCAATAATCTGGCATAGAGCAAACCCCACACAAATGGAACCTCTGCATCAATTTTGTGGTGCCAAGACCTAGAGATCTGAGGTCAAGGCCTTGTCAAGAGAAGGAGGAGGAGGTGGCAGGTCAAGTGCATCTTGAGTGGCTGTGACCCATGGTGTCCGGAGCCCTAGACTTCAAGGCCATGGCTGCCTCCCCTCCAAGTCCTCCAGATGGCAGGCTTGGAAACCAGACATGTGCTGCCCTCTACTGGCTGGTCAGCTCACTTCTGCTGAGCTCAGGCTGAGGTTGTGAAGGGAAGCCTCCGAGGAGGGGGTGTGCTGCTCTGCACCAGCACCTTCACTCTGGGAAGGGTGTAGGAGGGGCCATGGGGGCCTCCCAAGAACTCTAGGGGGATGGGAGAGCCAGGACCTGAAATCCAACGGCAGGGGAATTAGGTCTCCATGAGGTTGCAGGCCTGAGACATCTGGCCCACTGATGAGGATGCAGAAAGGCCAGCAGGGACAGAAAGGGAAGGTGGCTCAGAAGTGGCAGGAGGCTCACAAGTGAGAGGCCACAGAAGGATCCAAGCAAGCAGGGTCTCACCACCCCTTCCCAATAGCTCTGTCAAAGCCAGTCCATACCTCCAGGGAGCCCAGCAAGCCCAGGTGGGACTTAGAGACCACCTGGGAGGCTGTGGGGGACCTGGGCCAGCACAGTCAGGGAAGGGCAGGGAGGAGAGGGATGGAGGAGGGGCTGAGTTCCAGTCCCCCAGGAACCTGGTGCCCAGAAATCTTGAGTCAGAGCAGGAGACACATTCATGAGGGCAAGCTTGAGCCTGAGGCATAAAAGCGAGAAGGAAGGAGTGGGTCACACAGCAAGAACACACACTCCTGCACCCGTGTCACTCAGAACTACTCCAGAGGAGAATGGGAGGATGGGGCAGAAACACACACACATGCCTCTTTTTATATAACATTGCATATTGAATTTGGTCATGAATTCATAAACACATGAGTATTTTGTACCTAATGGCCTTTCTTGTACTGTCTGATATTTCCAACAAATTCTTCTAAGGTGAGAACTTCCAATGGAGACAAGAGTGAAAAGATAAACAACCACTAGTGAAACACTTAATTAAGTGCCTATCGTAGGTCAAGTGCTCTTTGGGTTGGATATAAAACAGAGCAACTTCATGCTCTCATCAAGCTTACCTTAAATAAACATGATGAACACTGACAAGGATAATACTTAGGTGGGCACTAAGGAAGTCTTCTGAGAGAGAGAGAAGTGACCTGACACTTGACCGACAAGAATTCATTTCTATCTTCCTCTGAAGATGAAGGCAGAGTGTCCTCCACAAAAGGAACAGCAAAAGCAAGAAACACGTGATTTTCGGGGAACAGAGGGGCAGTAGGGCAGGACCTCTGGAAGGGAAGAGGAAAGGGCTATTGCACCAAGGCCACTGAGGCAGGACCCCTAGCAGACTCCACTGGAGCACCGCCCCCTGAATGTCCCTAAATACTCAGCCAATTCTAGTTTGGGTCCAGCCATGGCAGTCTTGGGCATACAAAGTTTTGAGATGGAAAAGATAAACTGAGGAGTACTACTTTCATAACATCCTCCTGCCATGACTGGAATACTGAAGAGGTAGGTGTGGTGGAAGGAGGGCTGGAAGTGCCTACAAAGTATTGCTTAAAGTAAGAGGAAGTGATCTGCCCTCCCTGGACTGAGGGTGCTGCGGTGCATCTTCCACACTGAGAGTAGTCAAGCAAGGAAACCTCCCACTAAGAACTCAGAAGGCCAAATGGAGGAGGAGCCAGAGAAGGGGAGGAGACACTAGGAGAGGCCCCCTTGCATGTCTTTATTCTGAAAACAAGATCACAATGCAGACTGGGTAAGATGACAGAGCAGAAAGACCCTGAGCTTGGGTCCTCTCATGGGCAGCCCAAATTACAACTATTTGCAGAACAAGCACGGATAAAAAGACAGGAACCCACCAGCATAGGTCTTCTACAACTACAGACAGAAAGCAGGAATCACACTGAGATGGCTGGAGTGGGCAGACTCACAATATCATCATCAAGTACCATACTCCTGGGTGGACAACCCACCAAGTAGAGAATTATATTGCAGGGTTTTTCCACAGGAGAGTTCTGACCCCCCAGTCGGGCTTTCCAGCCCAGGGATCCTGCATCAGCAAGATGAACCCCCCAGAGCATTTGGCTTTGAAGGCAAGCAGGGTCCTAATTTTGTGTGTCCCACAAGACTGGAGCAAACAGAGACTTCAGTCTTAAAGAGCACACACATGCACTGGGACCTAGGGCAAAAGTGGTCACTTGATGGAAACCTGGGTTAGAGCTGCCTGCTGGTCTGAAAGAGTGTCCCACAGAGGCAGTGGGTGGGTGCGGCTCAGGCTGTGGGTATAGACACTAGTAAAAGCTATACTTTTCACACTGCCCATGGGATTCTCATGGCAAGAATGCTGGAGTGGGTTGCCATTTCCTTTTCCAGTGAACCATGTTTTGTCAGAACTCTTCACCATGACCCACCCATCTTGGGTGGCACTGCACAGCATAGCTCATAGCTTCATTGAATTATGCAAGTTCCTTTGCCACAAGACTGTGATCCATAACAGGGATTGACAGAGGAGCCTGGCAGGCTAGTCTATGGGGTCACACAGAGTTGGACACAACTTAGCGACTGAACAGTAACAGCCATACTTGGAAGCTTCTTCTACTGGTGGACACGAGTGCTAACAGGCACTGCTGTGGGATCTGTCTTCTAGTTTATTAGCCCCACTAGCTACTTTGGGTGGGGTTCATCAGTCCCACCCAACAGCCTGTAGGCACCAGTGCTGGGACGTTGCTGTTATTGTTGTTCAGTCGCTAAGTCATGTCTAATGCTTGGCAGCATGCAAACAGACTGCAGCATGCCAGGCTTCCCTGTCCTTCACTATCTCCCAGAATTTGTTCAAACTCAGGCCCATTGAGTCAGTGATGCCATCCAACCATTTCACTCTTTGTTGCCCCCTTCTCCTTCGGCACTCAATCTTTCCCTGCATCAGGGTCTTTTCCAAAAAGTCAGCTCTTTGCACCAAGTGGCCAAAGTATTGGAGCTTCAGCTTCAGCATCAGTCCCTCCAATGAATATTCAGGATTGATTTACTTTAGGATTGACTGGTTTGATCTTCTTGCTGTCCAAGGGACTCTCAAGAATCTTCTCCAGCACCACAGTTCAAAAGCATCAATCCTCAGCCTTTCGGGTCCAACTCTCATATCTGTTCATGACTACCGCAAAAATTATAGCTTTGACTATACAGACCTTTGTGAGAAAGTAATGCCTCTGCTTTTTAACACACTGTCTAGTTTTGTCACAGCTTTTCTTCCAAAAAGCAAGTGTCTTTTAATTTCATGATTGCAATCACTGTCCACAGTGCTGGGATGCTTCAGCCCAGACAAGTAACAGCCCCACCCATCATTAGACAGCTGAGTAAAGACGTCTTGAGCCGACCGCCACCTCTAGGCATGCCTCTAGACATGGCACTGCCCATCAGTGGGCCAAGACCCAGCTTCCCCACCAGTAGGCAAGTAAGGGCCCTGCCCTCCAGGACTCCTTCACTAGCCTCTGGACAGCCTCACCGATCAGGGTGGAAAATGCAAGAAAACCACCGTCCTGCAGACTGTGGACGCAACCTGTACACAGCAGGTGGCATCCTGTCCTAGGACCAACTAGGCCCCCAACCCTGCCTATTAGCAAGCCAATACAAGCTTCAGGACATGCCAGATTCGATCCCCACTGTGTCAGGAACTACCCCCCTACCTCCACCCTGCACCACTGATCTGACACCAACTCGGGATACCTGGGCCCTGTGGCCAGACTCCAGGGCATGGCTCTGCCTGCCAATCATCTGGCACTAACCCCAGGACCTGCTTCACCCACCAGTTGTTGGGCAATGGCCCTGGACTTTTCTGGACCCTGGCCATGCCCGCCAGTGAGCCAGCACTAGCTTCAGGTCCCATGGGGCTCTGCAGCCAGCTTCCTTGTGACCAGGCACCACTAATGAACAGCTGGCAGCCTCCACACAAGGTAGGCCCTAGCAGCCAGGCCTATGACCCTGCCTCCACAGTCCACCCCCAGCAACAGAGGGAACACCCCCAGAGCAGAGTCCCCAACCTCCAGGATCTAATGCCTGATGATCTGAGGTGAAGCTGATGTAATCATAGCCAAAATAAAGTGCATAGAATTGCCAATAAGATATTGAATAGAAGACCAGGGCATCCTGGTCTTATTCTCTATTTTACAGGAAAAGTTTTTGTCTCACTACTGGATAAACTCTTTGAAAAAGTCCTTTGATTTTTTTTTTTTAATGATGATTACCTTGTCTTTCTAAAACCCAGGAACAATATTAAGCAAAATGAAGAGGCCAAGACTCAGAAAAACATGGCTCAGTATTTTAATAAGTATGAAGATATATTTGGTCCCTCAGAGGATTTACAGAACAAAGAATTTTGACCACAGCTTAGTTTGCCACATCAGCAGAGCTGTACTGGAGAAGCCTAGAAGTTTGAAAAGCAGGTAAGTTTTCTGGACTCTTGGAATATCTTACCAAAACTTTGAGATCGGCGCGGGGCCGCTCAGAGTTCGAGGTGTGAATAGTTTTAGCTTCCTGGCCACCACAGGGTCTCGAGCGGCTCCTGAACTAGCTGTATTGTCTTGACACAAAGTTAGGCATAGATTTTCTGTAAATGAACAGATGTTCTGAAACATCTGTATGTTCCAGAAAGCTTTATTGACAAAGAACCTCGGTGCTGAATGTGGGCCACGGGCCATGGCTTCCTGACCACACAGCAGAAAGCTCGGGGTGGACTGCTCGGTCAGCGTGTGGCCTTGAGAGGTCACTAGACCCACTTCCCTGACTGGGGGTGATGAGGCGGTGGCAGGCCCCACTGCACACCTGGGCTGGCTGGATGTGTGGCAGGTGTTGACACTGAACGTGCCGTGTGCCTGGAGCATGCCATCTGTGTTCCAGTTTGTGCCCTGATTCCTGGGTCATGTGATTTGACAGTGTCCCACCTGAAGAGGATGATCACTGCCAGCAGTCTTCCTGGAAGGGGGGCTTAGGAGTTGTTGGCAGGCTGCTGGCTCTGTGGTTCTGGTTGGGGGCTGGCCTCCTGTTTCTTCAAGCCCAGGCACCTCAGAAGGCGCCCTATGGCTGGGGTTCTTTGGAGACTTCTGGGGAGCCTGGTGTGGAGAGGGTTCAGGAACACCTGACTGGGGGGCCCTGGTGTTGTGATGCCCCCTGGAGTTACCTGCCTCTGGGCTGGCTTCCACGTTGAGTGATTTTGTTTGCATCAGCCCCACTGAGTGGAAGTGCAGGCTGCCTCAGGGTCGGGCGGGGGTGGGGGGCGTCCAGTGTGGCAATGCTGGTGGGTGTCTGATGCTTCACTTTTGCCCCTGTTCCAGTCAGCTGTTGGCCACGAGTATCAGTCAAAGCTCTCCAAGCACTGCTTGCAGGTCGACTCTGTCTGGGGGTTTGGAGGCAAGTTTGCTGTCCAGGGGGAGAGAGTGGACCAGGTGAGTAAAACGTTGTGAGCAGACAAGAATTGGGCTAGTGGTTTCCACTTGGGGGTCAGGAAGGAGGCTCCTGGGTGCTGGCCACGTGCAAGTGCTTCATTACCAGAAAGGTATCATGTGTGCCTGTCTCTGGCACATGTGTGAAGCTCCCACAAGATGGTTTTAAGCCCTCAGGAGAGGGCAGTACTGGAACCCACCCCTGCTTCAAGCTACCTCAGCATTCTCGCCAACCACATAATCCCACCATGGAATTATCCATGACATGGCTTCTGTCTACACGGGGTATCCTGTGTTGAGCTTGCCACCAAACCCTATAGGATAGATGTCAGGCAGCTTCTGGGGTCTTCTCCTGCAGAGGTCCATAGAAAAGCCTTGGTCAGAGACCTGCTTCTCAGGAACACCACCAGTCTCAGAAACCCAAACTTACTCTTTAACAAGCAAAGAGTTGGCATACATTTTAAGGAGGGTATCCAGTAACCTAAGAAGTCTATGTTAGTGGGATCTTAGAGTGGAGAAAACTGTGCCAGAACCTTAAGTCCATGAAAGAGAACAAGTTGACGTGGATGAACTCACCACCCAGAGCCACCATAAGAAGTATATTAGTTAGCTTGCACTGTGTAACAAACAACCTCAGAATCTAGTGGCTTAAAATGATGTGTGTTTATTATTTCAGGTTCTTTTGGTGGGGTCAGGAATTCAGAAATGGCTTAGCTGTGCGATTCTGGCTTGGGAGTCCCTCATGAGGTTATCGTCAAGATGTCATGTAGGGCTGCAGGTATCTGAAGGTTGTTCTGGAGCTGGAAGATTAGCCTGCAGGGTGGCACACTCATAGGGCTGTTGGTGGAGCCTCAGCTCCTCACCACATGGACCTCTCCTCAGGCTGCTTGAGCATCCTCACAACATGGAGCTGGCTTCACCCAGGGCAGGAAGTCCAAGAGAGAGTGAGGAAGAGTCTGAAATGCCTCTGACGGCCCTCTTTTCAGTAATTACATGCTATCATTTCTACCTTATGCTATTCATTAGAAATGAGTCACTAAGCTCGGTCCATACTTAAGGGGAGGGAGATTGGGTTCCTTTCTGAGCAGAGGAATACCCCCAAACTTGAGGACATAATTTAAAACCACCACAACAAAATCCCAGGGACAGCAGTATTCTGGAAGCTTCTTTCAGCTTAGACTTTGTGACCAACGACGGGATGGTATCAACTGTCGCTAGTCCCCCTCCCACCTCCCCACTCAGAAAGTGGCCTCAGCTGGCTGTGTCTATGGGGCCTAAGACCTCTGAGTGTCGGCTACTGTATCCTCACTCTGGAGATCACACTCATTCTCTTCTAAGCAGCACACACCCGGAATCCAGCATCCTGGGCAACCCAGGGACCACATCCCATCCTTTCCCACAAGTTGACTCCAGCACCAGTTTTTAAATACTTATTTATTTGGCCATGCTGGGTCTTAGTTGTATCGTGTGGATCTTTTAGTCGCAGCATGTGGGCTCTTTAGTCGTGGCATGTGAGATCTAATTCCTGAGCAGGGGTCAAACCCAGGTCCTCTGCATTGGCCGCATGGGGTCTTAGCCACTGGAGCATCAGGGAAATCCCAGTAGCAGCATTTTTTGAAGCAATAAGACAAAATGAGCCTTCGATTTGATAAAGTCTCAGCCAATTCTGATCAAGAGTGCCTGGTCACATTTGCTGAGTTTTTGGCAACTCGGCAGCATGTCCAAAAATTGGGCCCAGTCACACATACAGGCTCATTCTATGATTTCCAGGACATAGCAGTAAACATCAGTTCATGTTCAGGCCCAAAGAGAACAGCCATTGTGTGATTATCTACTGTTGCACAGTGAACCACCCAGAACTTAGTGGCTGCAAACAGCCACCCATTATCTCGCATCAGGCTGTGGGTCGGGGAGCTGATTGGGGCTAGATGTGTGGTAGATCTCCAGTAGGGACACTCCTGCATCTACAGTCAGCTGGTGGGTCAGCTGAGCTTGGCTGCTCAAGGGTAGGCATGGTTCATGATGGACAAGCTGGCTGTTGGCAGGGGTGATGATGGGAGTCTTGTCCTCCAGCAGGCTGGCCTGGGCTTGTTCACAGGGAAGTGGGCAGAGAGCAATGCTCTCAAGGCCCCGTGAGGCTTGTCACTTTGCCTCTTTCTGTTGGCCAAGCCAAGTCACAAGGCCAGCCCAGAAGCTGCAGAAATACGCTGTGCCTCTTAATGGGAAATGTTGTAATGTAGTGTGGCAAACAGGGCAGTTACAGGCCAGGGCAGGAGAAAAATGGCCTCCTGCAATATACTCCACCATGGTCTACAGCACCCCAGGCTTCCCTGTCCTTCACTGTCTCCTGGAGTTTGCTCAAACTCATGTCCATTGAGTCTGTGATGCCACCTGACCATCTCATCCTCTGTCACCCACTTCTTTGGATAGAACTGAACATCTTCCTGCTAAAAACTCTTTAAAAACATCTATTTCAAGCCAAGGGCCAAAATCACACTGACTAGTGATGTGTTACAAGTGGTCTCATTAAAGTCAAGGACAAGTCAAGGATGCTGTGACCACCTCTGTTAATGATCAATGCTCTGAAAGTTCTAGAATGTGCTATCAGGCAAGAAAATTCAATAATAATTGTGGTTGCTGAAAGAGGGAAATAAAATAGCCACTGATGAAAGATGATATGATGGCCTACCTGAAAAACCCAACAGTATCTGCTGAAACATGGTGATAATAGAACAGCTCTGTCAGGGAGTCAGAGGCTAACAACTCTCCAGAGTTATTGTTGGCAAAAGAATCATGTAACTGCTGGAAACTGCAGTGGAGAAAGGATGCAATCCAAAAGAGCAAGGTGGTGGGGGAATAGAAATACCCTATGATTAAACTTAAGAGGGATAAAATACCAATCTGCACACAAATGTAAAGATCTACTGAGGAACAAAGGATGGAAGAAAGGGATCGGGGAGGGAGAAAGGAAGTTTGTATAGATGGATGGATGGATGGATTAATGAGTGGATGGGTGGATGGATGGATGGGTGGTTGGATAGATGTATGGACAGATGGGTGATTGGATAGATGAATGGATTGACAGATGGAGGATGGATGGATGGGTGGATAAATGGATTAGTGAGGAGATAGATGGATGGAGAGATGACTGGCTGACTGGGTGGACAGGTGGATGGATGGATGGATGGATGAATTAGTGAGTGGATGGGTGGGTGGATGGATGAATTAGTGAGTGGACAGATGGATGAACAGGCTGGCTTGCTGGATAGGTGGATGAACAGAGGATGGAATGAATAAAGCAAATGTTTACACTCCAATTCTAAAAACATATTCTACAAAACTGAGTAGGAGCTGGGCAATGATTGTGTTCTCCAGAACAGTGGCAAGTGTTTGGAAACAGCCTAAGTGCTCATCAGTGAGGGGTGAGGTACAATCTGTGGACACCCCACAAAGAACAGACCTCCCCCTCCTTCCAGCCACCTTCCCAATCCCCAGGAGTTCATCAGGGTTTCTGCTGATGTCCCGCCCCCAACCCCATCCTCACGGTCGGAGGGGGGATGCTGCTTGAGTTCACCACCCGTTAAACTCAATTCATAAGACGCTCCCTTTATTGAGATACTTTAATAAAACCTCCGGGAACCCTCAGCACCTTCATTTCTAAAAAAGGTGGCTATAGTGAACCCTCTGGGGCAGAGAGAGCAGAGCAGATACACCGAGAACAAGTGCATCAGTGCAGGGTGAGTTAACCAGCCTCACGCTCACCCTTAGAAACAAGGAAGACAAACGGACAAGAAAGCCTTCACATTTTTTGCTCCACGTATCTTAATAGCTCAAAAAGTGAAAGTGAAAGTGTTTCGCTCAGTCATGTCCAACTTTTGCCACCCCATGGACTGTAGCCTAGCAGGCTCCTCCGTCCATGGAATTTTCCAGGCAAGAGTACTCGAGCGGGTTACCATTTCCTTCTCCAGGGGATCTTGGATCTCCCAGGGATTAAACCCAGATTTCCCACATTGCAGGCAGATGCTTTACCGTCTGAGCTACCAGGGAAGCCCCTTAATAGTTCAAAGAGAGTTTTTAAAAAAGGCAAACTTTTACAATTCCCGTATCCCAGGGGAATAAGCATGTACCACATGCCTGGAGTTTGCGTCCCAACCACAACCACCATCCAGAAGCAAATGGAAGACTCGCCTGGCTTCTGCTGGGGTTTATTTCCTTCCTCGGCTATAAGATATCGCATTACTCTGCTGTCAACGGCTCACTCTCAGCTGAACCCTCTCTTTGCAGAGACAGCTTCAGAGACGAGCCTGGGGGGCTGCCTGTTCTGCTACAATGACCCTGCTCAGCCTGCCCTGTGGGGCTACTTAGCTAGGACCGCCTCTGCCCCCTCAAGGACGAAATTGGAGTCCCCAAGTGTAAATCGTTAAAACACTTGCTTAGCAGTAAACTGACGTGGCATGCTTCCTCGCCTTAAAATTAGAGTCACAGGAGAAAGACATTCGGAAATACAGTCAATCTATGGGGAACAGATACGCCCGAGAGAAAGCCACACCATCTGTGGCTGACAACGGGCACTTCAAAGCAGGATATGAGCACCACGGTCAAGCTGTCTTTCCCAACAAGATGGCTGTGTGAGCTTCTTCCCATCAAATGCTACACATGTGGCACCACCCAGACAACAAGTGTGGCCTTGCTTTCTGAGACTGACCGTCCGCACAGCCCAGCACCTCCTACGAGGGTTCGCTGGGCTCCCCTTCACCAACACCATGCCCCACGCCTGCAGCGCTGCTCAGCTCAGAGCCTGAGCTGGGGACGAGCCCCACGGGGAGGCTTCAGGACGCACACAGCTCAGCAAACCTACTGACTTGGCTTCCCTGCAAGCTGGCCCATGACAGTGTCCACCAAGGGGAAGAGGAAAGACAGCATTTAGAGCAGGAGGTACAGATGCCTGAGGGGACTCCGCACGCCCAGGACACTGCGATGACCATCAGGGACGTGGCGGTCTCGGCCTCCACTCCTCATGGAGCACGTCCAGCCCTGGTGAGCCCGCAGTGCTCTCCCTGGAAGTTTCTACAGAACGTGAAAAATCTGAGATTCACCAACCCTCTAAATTCTCCCAAAGTGGATGCAATGGATGCGTAAATTTAGCAGTTAAAAGAATACTTTTGAGACAAATTGGGTTTAATAGAAAGAAAATAATTGTTTTGAGAAACAAACTGATTCTCACATCTATAATGCCATAAATGTTAAACTATATTCAAGTGATATTTTTTCTCGAATACTAAAATATTTTTTCACGTTTTATAGATAAGGCATTTTCCCTGAGGTCAATGTTGTCTCTGGTTGACTGACAGAGCTGAGATTACCCACTGTGGTCAGAAAATCCTTGTACTTTGAGTTGTTCTCTGTGAAGCCACCAAAACATCCTAGAATTTGCCACGGCATAGCAACAGAGCAAGGAAAAATCCACTTGTGCACGTGCACACATGAACACACACACAGAGTTAGATGTTCACCTTAACGCCAGATCCAGAGAAACCTGCCTACCAGAAAACACACACACACACACATCCCTAAACACAGGCACCGAATCCACTGGGATTCCTTTAAAATTATCCTTTCCTCACTTTCAAGACAAGAGGCACAGGGCTCCTGGAAACTGACGACAAGGCACGCAGGCTCCTCACTGCGGGCGTCCCTCATGTCCTCGTGGCTGGCTGTGCGCAGCGCCTCATCTGCAACTGGTCCAGCTGAAGGGACCGCAGAGAGGTGGGGCTCGAGGTTTCACATTTGATGGTGGTCCTGTCATCTCGTACCTCTTCTGGTAAAGCTGGCAGCTAAGGGAATGAGGTAAGTGTAAAACTGGGTGACAATAGACTGTGTCGCATATGTGAATCTGGAGCTCTGTGAATAGCTGAGTAGCTGTGGAGCAGCTGTCCCCATGTCGGCGTTTCTGTCATCGAATGTGCCGTTGATGCTCTAGTGTGACTGTCCCGCCCCCCCTCCGGGTGGCAGGGACCCCCACGTGGCAGCCCCCAGGCTTGCTCTCTCCAGATCATCCACCCTCTAGAAGTTTCCCCACCCTCAGCAGGAGTGGGCGCTGCAGGTGTGTGTGTGTCCTTGTGCCCCGTGTGACACTGCATGACTAACCACAGTCTGTGTTAGCACGCTTCCTCCCGTGCTCTTGGGATCAAGTAGCATGGCGGGAATGCAGAGGCTGGATTGTGCTACAGTCAGGGCTTACTCCTGCTGAGCTTTGGGGTGAGTACAGGCCGGCCTGGTCCCGCGGGGGCACAGAGGCCACTCCCTAGGAGTGGAGGGTCAGCAGGTCTCTGGAGGTCGCACCCGGGAGAGGAGCCCTCAGCAGCAGAGAACGTGACCTTGGCGCTCGCCTGCCACCTGAGTGGTCAGAACATGGCCTGAGTCTCCCTTGCGTCCGTGCACACGGGGTGTCCCTCCCACAGCAGCAGTGCTGCTGGCCATGCCCTGCGTGCACGTTCTCAGAGGGAACAGGGCCCAGAGCATCAGGGTTCACAAGGCTGCCCTGCCCTGGGCCTCTCCATCCAGAGGCCAGTGTTTAACACCAAAGTGCCCCCGGCATGTGGGGGTAGCCACCACTGAGGGGCCAGCCTCCTTGCAGGTGCTGCTCTGGGCAGTCCTCTGGTGGGTCCGGCCCGGGAGCCCAGCCCTGCTCGAGCCACTCTGAGAGCAGGAGGCTGTCTGCTCTGTCCTGTTCACGTCTCAGCTGGAAAGCTGAATTGGGTTTTATGTTTTTTACCAGCAGCTTTTAGCTATATGTCAGAATAAAGTCAGCCACAGAGTTCTCTCCTTGATCTGCTTGGTCCTTCACGTTTCTGTGAATTCTCAAAGCAGCTGAAGCCCAGAATGGGGTGGGTGGCGGTGGGGTGTCTGGAGAGGAGGGGCTCGGGCACCAGCCGCCATCCCAGGACTGACTCGTCTATGTGTTTGTTTCCAGTTTACCCACACTACTTCTGTAGGTGATTATACAGCGTCCAGAATACAAGAAAGGCTACATTTTGAACTTGATGCAGTCTTTAATCTGTCAATACTTGTTATATGGACCATAAGATATTTTATTACAGAGTTTTTAATTAGTGAAAAATTCATGAATACCATAGAGAAAATATTTTAAAATTTAATGTTTCTTATATTTATGTAAACTTATGACTTCATTTATATACTTACTTTTTCTTGTATATCCAGGTTATGAATATCCTTTCAGATCAGTTCATGTTCTGATACCTGATTTTAGTCTTTCAAATGATTGTACTGTAATACTTGTCTGTATAAATCCTATGAACAAATATAGGGCTTTTGCAAATGATGCACTTATTGTAATTATTCTTGTTTAATTTTTAAATGTTAAACCATGAGAGAAGGGGTTTTACTGTGACTGTAAAATCATCATGACACGGTGTGCATTATCCTTCCAGAATGTAACCAAGCTCTCCACCAATCACTCTGAAATGAGTGAACTTAATTTCAACCAATTGTTGTATTTTCACTTCTGACCTAAACTGTACTTTCTTTCTGGGAAGAAATGCTTTTTGTCTGCACCGTGAAGCAATTTAAAAGTACTGCGTGTTAGATGTGAGCTTCTAATGAAATTTGGGCTGAAAGGATAACTACAAGACTATGAAAATCTCTCCTGTAACCTAGTCTCTGTGGACCCAGATCCCTCCCTCTCCGGTGAGACTCTTCGAGGACCAATCGGGATGCCCTGCACCCGCTGGGGGAGCCATCGAGCTGGACAGTGAGGGTGCCACATCCCTGACAGACAGACAGCATCGTGCAGCTCTGACAAAGGCCTTATTTTTCGGATGTAAATCATCTTTTACATCTGTTTGTAAACATGTTTAAAGAATGGACCTAGGCATACATTTTTAGATTTTGATGACATAGCCATTTTGGATAGTATAAGTAGCAAATGTAACTTTTACTTTTTCAGCAGCACATTAAAAAAGCCAGCAAGAGATGCATTCAGATCATGGTGCCTTATTATGCAGCTGATATCTCAGTAGACACAGACGGCATGTCTCTTTACATGTGTGCTCTGCCTTTACTTGTACAATTCATTGTTAACATTCTGATTTTCTATTAATCTTTTGTGAACTTCCTGAATATGTGACAAAGTATGACAGTCTACTTTTGAACTATTTTTTATCACAGTATTATTTATTGCTTTCTTTCAAAAAGTACTGAAACAAAATTTCCCACTGCCAATAAAGAGTGCCGAGGGTAAGCTGTACTCAGTGAGAATAGACCAGAGCTGGTAATGGGAACCTGTATCATCACACGGACATTCTGTTAAGACAAATGGATGGATACAATGGAAAGGCTAGAAGGCAGAAGTATAGGGGTCCCCAAAGGACGACCGACCTGGTATTCATGTCCTTGGCTCCGGAGACAAGGGACTCCAACACTTCAGCACCTGCGGGGACAGGGCCCCTCTGCTGCTGAGGCGTGGGCAGTGGGCCGAGGGTGGGAGCAAAGTGCCGGTGTCGAGGCTCACCGTGATCCCAGGGCGGGGTGGCCGAGGGCAACCCTGACGTGGACCCGAATGATGCACTAGGGAGTGTACATGTGTACACTTGTGTGTGGGAGCTTTCCATGGTACTTTAGTCAATAGTCTTTATTGTTTATATATCCATAAAAGCAAGGATGTAGCAGGGCGAGATGGGAGGGAGATTCAAGAGGGAGGGGACACACGCACACCTGTGGCTAATTCATGTTGCTGCACGGCAGAAATCAAACCGACACTGCACAGCAATTATGCTTCAGAAAAAAAAGAACATAGCAAGGTGGTCAGGAAAGTATGAAAAAAGATTTCTCATAGAGATTTAAAATCACAACTCTGTGTACATCTGGGAGCAGGCTGCCACCATCATCAGACTTCCCACCAGCATCAGACATTAGTCGAGCATCAGGACTTCCCCCAGCATCAGGGCCTCCTCCAGCATCAGGTGCCCCCCAGCACCAGGCTCTCCCCCAGCATCACACCCTGCCCCCAGCATCAGGGCCTCCCCCAGCATCAGGCCCTCCTCCAGCATCATGCCCTCCTTCAGCATCAGGCCCTCCCCTAGCAGCAGGCCTTAGTCCAGCATCAGACATTCCTGCCCTTTATCAGGGCCCTCCCCCAGCATCAGGCCCTCGTCCACCATCATGCCCTCCCCCAGCATCAGGTCTTAGTCCGGTATCAGGCCCTCCTCTAGCATCAGGCCTTAGTCCAGCATCACACATTCCTGCTCTTTGTCAGGGCCTCCCCCAGCATCAGGCCCTCCCCCAGCATCAGGCCCTTGCCTAGCATCAGACCCTCCCCCAGAATCAGGCCTTAGTCCAGTCTCAGGCCCTCCTCCAGCATCAGGCCCTGGTCTAGCATCAGACAATCCCACCCCAGCATCAGGGCCCTCCTTCAGCATCAGGCCCTCCCCCAGCATCAGGCCCTCCTCCGGCATCAGACCCTCCCCGGCAAAGGGCCTTAGTCCAGAACGAGACCTTCCCCAACCATCAGACCCTAGATCGCCATCAGGCCCTCCTCCAGCATCTGGCCCTAGTCCAGCATCAGGCACTCCCTCAGCATCAGGACCTCCCCCAGCATCAGGCGTGGCAGCCCCACGAGTCTGACACTCCTGAGCACACTTAGGCAGCCCAAGGGCAGCAGGACAATAGCTCTTGCAGGATGTGCATCTTTAGGAATCACCTGCAGAGCAGCAGCAGCTGGGCTCTATTTCAGGCCAAGGAGAGGGCAAAGAAGAGGCACTTGTGCCAGAGGCAGCGGTGGGTGTGGGCACGTTCCCCAGCTCTGCTTCCTCCCCGAGGGGGCTTTGCTTTCCTGCTCTTCTCACATGGTCACTCCAGGGCCCCAGGGCTGTGTCCTTCCAGATGCACAGTCTCCTTGATATCTCAAGCCCAAGTCCTGAGTTGTGTCCCAATCCGGCATGGCAGAGGGCTGGGAACACCCAAGCTCAAAGGCTGAAAGGATCCCAGGGGGACAGCCGGGCCCCAGCGGGTGGCAGAGCAGGGGATGAGGGTGTCCACCCACAGAGAGCCCCACAGCAGCACTGGAAGGAGAGCAGGGATGCCTTAGCTCACTTGGGGACGTTGCCTGGACTCAGCACTCAGATGTCACCCCCAGCAGCTCTGGGGACACAGGAAGCTGGTGAGTGACACCACGCCACTCGGGCCGTATGGGTGGGCACTGCTGACCGTGGCCTCGGTTTTCATTCCGGTTCCAACTGTCCCTCCAAGGGCTAACGGGCTCCTCCTCTGAATGGCATAGATTATTTTCTTTGTGTGGCTGAACACATCCCGGCTTGTTTCTGTTGGCACTGTTGTCGCTCTTCGTGTGTTTTCCTCTTTTCAACCGGTGTTTGCTGCTCTTCCAGTTTAACATAGGAGCAGCCTGTATTTTCTGCATTTCTTAGTTGTCAGCGTTCCCTGGGGCTTTCCAGGTGGCGCTAGCGGTAAACATCCTGCCTGCCACTGCAAGAGATAACGAGAGATGAGGGTTTGATGCCTGGGTTGAGAAGATGCCCCGGAGAAGGGCATGGCAACTCATTCCAGTATTCTTGCCTGGAGAATTCCATGGACAGAGGAGCTAGTGGGCTACAGTCCCTGGGGTCACAAAGAGTCAGACACGATTGAAGCAGTTTAGCACACACTCAGGTTTTAGTTCAGTCACTCAGTTGTGTCCAACTCTTTGCCACTCTGTGGACTGCAGCACTCCAGGCTTTGCTGTAATTCACTGTCTCCTGGAGTTTGCTCAAACTCATGTCCATCGAATCAGTGATGCCACAGAACCATCTCATTCCTGTTGCATCCACCAGAGAGGTGGCTGGGGCTCGGCAAAGTGCACGGTCCCACTGCGTGGATGTGAACCTGCCCTCACCACTCCCTCACCGTAACCATCACTGTCTCCTCCTCTGTAAGTCAGGAGGTGGCAGCACCTGCTTGGTAAGGGGCACACACAGCATCTGGTATATAATCAATGCACCATCCATCTCAGTGTTGTATTTACTAATAATAGGGAGAGCATTTAATAATCTGCTCCTTTTTCTCCCTTCTGGCTTCACTGTGCTCCAGACCACATCTGTTTTACTTACCCTGTAAATCCCACAGCCAGCAAAAAGAAGACACTCAACAAATATCTGGCTGAAGAGGCAGGAACATACCCTGTCCTTAAGGAGATGAAGCCAAGTGAGATGGGGGCCTGATGATAACACTGTGTGATAAGGAGGCCCCAGGAGGACCTGCGTGGCTGTGGGCTGGGGTGGGGGCATGGGCAGAAGCCCTCATGAGCTCCTGGGGATGGGGAAAGTGGCAGAAAGGAGGGGATGCTGTTCCTTGTGGGGTGCCCACAGATTGTACCTCACTCCTCACTGATGAGCACTTAGGCCGTTTCCAAACACTTGTTACTGTTCTGGAGGAAATAATCATTGCGCAGCTCCTACTCCATCCATTTCGTAGAATATGTTTCTCACTGAAGTATGAACATCTGCTTTATTCATTCCATGCTCCGTTCATCCACCCATCCAGCCAGCCATCTGTTCATCCAGCCATCCACTCGGTAATCCATCCATCCATCCACTCTTAATTCATCCATCCATCCACCCATCCATGCACTCATCAACTGATCTGATCATCTCGGACCCTAAAGAAGATAGACACCTCCTCCGCTCCTCCCAGGAGGACACACAGTGTGAGTGACAGGAGCCTTGTGGGGACAGCGAGGGAGACACAGAAGGGACATATATGCAGACTCTCCTCCCTCTGAACGGTGAAGCACCCACCTGGTCCCTAACGCCTCCTTGCTGGTGTGTCCAGGCCGGCCCTTTTTCTTTTGCCAAAAATGATGGATGTAGGACTTGATGCCCTTCTTTTTGGGGGCTTTCTGCAGCGAGTCCTGGCTGCTGTTGCTGTTGCTGGGGTTGCCCCCGGGGCCGTCCTGAGAGCCTGTCGAGCTTTGGGGAGAGAAAACGACCTTTAACTGTCACCCTTGTGCAAACACACATCCCTCCACAAGACCTACTGATAGAACCGGCCACCCAGCAACACCCACACCTCAACCTCTCAGCAGAGAGTAGAGTCTCCCCTCACCAACCACACTCCACATGAGCAATGCAGGCTTCCGGGCACAAACAACGGCCCCAGGAAGCTGAGATTCTCTGACTGGAGCTCTCCCCCAAGGAGGGCTTCACACAGACGAGCTGGTGCAGAGGGCGCTCTGACCCTCCCTCAGGGTCGCTGCTCGGCAGGTGACAACGCTCCCAGCGAAGGCGAGCTCCCCAGTTCTGGGCAGTTCCCCTGCCTCCCGCAGGGTGACCGTCCTCGGCCGTGGCAGGAGAGCGACGGTCACTGTGCAGGGCTGCTGGTCAGGTGACCACATGTGCCCTCCATCGAGTGCTGCCTGGCTCACGACAGGAGCTCAGCAGGTGGGCGTCTGAATGAGGACAGTGTCAGTCACAGGAGGGGGGACAGACAGTCTCCTGAGAGGAGACCCCTGAGAAAAGGGAGGGACCCTCAAGAACAAATCCGAGAGGCACGGAGGCGTAACCATCAGGAACATGCCCCAGGCCGGGCAGACCTCTAGCAAGAGCAGGAAGAAATCTCCCACAGGAGTCAATACGTAGAGACAGATGTTTCTAAAATCACTGAGGTCACTGAGCTCTTCTACCCCAGCACCTGAAGTTCACCACTAAACACAGGCACTGAATCCAGTGGGATTCCTTTACACTCATCCTTGCAACTCCTTCAGGACAAGAGGCGCAGGGCTCCTGGAAACTGACGACGAGGCGAGCAGGCCCCTTACTTGCGGGCGTCCCTGATGTCCTCCGTCGCTGGCTGTGCGCAGTGACCTCGTGTCCAGCCGGTCCAGCCCAAGGGACGGCAGCGAGGCGGAGGTCGAGGGTTCACATGCCATGGTGTCATCTTCTACCTCTTCCTGTATATCTGGAAGCTGAGGGAGTGAGGTAAGTGTAAAATTGGCTAACAATAGACTGTGTCGAAAAAGGCAATCACACAGGCTTTACATTATAACCAGAAACTTATTTGAAAATATATTAGCTATGCTATCTGCCAAGTACAAAAAAATGCCTTGTTCTAGCTTAATGCCATCTTAAAGGACTTTTTTTTTTCAAGAGAAGCGGTGTCGTGGAGCAGCGAGAGCAACCCACTGAGTGCAGAGACCCCGGACGGGAGCCTCCCTGCAGCCGGGCTCTGCACTCCCTGAAATCCAGCGAACAGATGGCCCTGCCAGGCAGGGACAGCAGAGCCATGCCAGCACCGTGAACTCTGCATGGCATGAACTGCCCTGATGAAAGGACTGTGCTCATAGCTTGATGCTGCTCAGAAGCACCACAAGCAAGAGTAAGAAACCTCTCAGCAAAGCCGTCCAGACCTTTCTATTTGAAGGAGTAAAGGAAACAGCTTGTACCACCACCCAAGAGCATTTGTAGTGATGATGCAGGTTACTGAACCCGTGACAACGTGAAACACAGAAAAGGTACCTAAGCCCTCCACGCGAACACCATGTGTCTGGCTTGTATTTCTCAGTAACATACAGACCGCGGGCTACACACTGGAAGTGTTTACACTGAGTTTGGAGTGTCATTTGCTCACTGTGGTTTACATAAAGCTCTCCTAGGTCTTCACTAAGAAATAATCTTGTATCAACCTAGAGGGGTAGGATGGGGAGGGAAATGGGAGGGAGGTTCGAAAGGGAAGGGATGTGTGTGTACCTATGGATGGTTCATGTTGAGGTTTGACAGAAAAACAAAATTCTGTAAAGCAATTATCCTTCAATTAAAAATAAACTAAAAAAAAAAATATCTCGCCTGGACTCCCAGCTTTTCTGCTAGTCCTGGGTCTGCAGATAGGAAAGACACTGGTGGCAACAGTGTGGGGGAATAGATGAACCCCTTCGGGGTCCAGACAGGTCTCACTTATACATTTGGGTGTGTGGTGAAGCAGGGGAGGTTTGAGGAAACATGCATGGCAAGTATTTTGATAAACAATGAGTGTGTTGTTTTAACCAACTAACCAGTCCTTTTTAATGGGATTCTGTAAAGAATACTGATCCCATGCAGCCCCACAGGAGCTTGGTGACAACAAAGTGACTTAGTGCAAAATACAGCTGAACTCGCTTAACAGCAGCTGGATAAACTGGGCACCTCCCCTGATCTCTACCAAGAAACCTCAGACAACAGAAGGCTACAAAGACTAGAATTATCCACGTGGAACTGAACAGGGATCAATCTCAAATTCAAGTTAAAATAAGCACCTATACAAATCAGAAAACAACAAAGAACAGAGCAGGGAAGTGATACACCTGGGTTGACTATGGACTCAGTGGAGACAAACACCTGCCTTAGAGTCAGGGACCATGGCCAGCCCCTTCCCCCGGGGCCTCCTCCTAAGGAAGGCTCTGGGTCTGCAGCCTGGCTGCCCTCCCCCAGGATGGGAGCTGCCCCACTGGTGCCCACGTGACTAGGATGGGCAGTGCCGTCTCCTCACTTAACAGGAGGGCAAAGCAGGCCACAGAGCGGGCGAGTGGCACACCCAGGTCGCCAATCCCAGGGCGATGGCACTGCTCTGCTGTGCCCAGCAGAAGGGCTCCCGGGCACTGAGCTGCCTGAATTGGAGCACAGCTGCCCGAGTCCTGCAGGGAGGCCCCAGGAGTGCTCGATCAGCGGGCTGGGAGTGGGAGAGGGACAAGGAAGGCCAGCCCTCGGGGCACTGGACTCCAACAACGGGGGGCTCAACCAAGTGACCAAAGGGGAGAGGCAGCGAGCTCCCTCCTGATGCTCCCTCCATCAGGGATGCCGTGATGGACACGAGAGCCTCTGGAGCAAACTGGGCTGGACGGCACCACAGGAAGTGTCCAGGCTCTGATCAGACCAGTCCGAACCACACTGCTGGGTGTGGGAGCCTGGGCACGGTGCTCGGCCTCTCTAAGCCTCAGTGTCCCTCTCTGCTGAATGGGGATAACAGCAGCCTGGACCTCACCTGGGCATCTGCGGGATTAGATGACAGACTCGGAAAGCACTCGACACGGTGCCTGGGGCACAGAGTCTCCTGCACACTGCTACCCACCGTCATTAAATTGGCTTCCCCAAATCTAACTTCTATGGCTCTGATTCAGTCCTTTGTTTTAAAAAAAAAACATTCTAAGCGGAAATTCCAGAGTGGTCCAGACGTTAGGACTTGGCACTTTCACTGCCAGGACACCGGTCTGTTCCCTGGTTGGGGATCAGATACGATCCCATAAGCTGTGCAGCATGGCCAAAAAATAAGTAAAGAAAATTTTTAAAATAATAAATAATACTATATCTATTATAAATAAGCATGAGATGATTAGAAGGCAAACAAGCGGGAGATTGGCAGACTGTTACAATTGTTCCAACAAATGACCTATTTCCAACAGAACCATCTTTAAGTACTTTAAGTGGTGGGTGAGTTTCATTACTTCCTTTAAAATGTCAATTATTCACCAGTACGTAACCACACAGTGTTCATTCATGTAAAATGGTAAGGACTCTCTAATACTTCACAGAGAAACAAAGGCATGCTAAATTACTAAACAGTTTACCTTTCGACAATGCTTCCTTACATCACTAGGGTGATGCATGCAAAGAAATGAAGAGAAACCAGATTTATTGCGACTTTGAAGCTAAAAATTCAAGAATCAGTATAGACAAATACAGTATAGCAAAAATGATGGCAAACATATAAGTGAGATGAAGATTTAGAGAACATGTTATTGGAAACAGAACATTTTTTTTTGACCACAGAAATTAAATAAGCTATTGAAGATTTACTAGAGAAACACTATAAATCATTACTCAGGAAGATACAATTCTATTACAACATCATGATTTATTAAAGCACAGCATTCTGTACAATAAAGGCCCTTAACCATTGTCTATTCTCAGCCTAACCTCTCTATAAGTTAGTTTCTCTTCATAAAAAACATGTTATACTTTAAAATAGTAATTTAACTGATGAGGAAGTTACCATAATACCTATCTGAACACTGAACAAATCGAACCATCTACTGACATTAACATAAAATGCTTACCTAGAATTTGATTTAAAACTTCTCAAAATAAATTTATTAAAGCAAGTTCCCGTGAAAATATGTAAGAAAGAAAGCTAACATAATAGCAGGTGCAGTCTTTACATTTTATTCACCACAGAAGATGCTTTTTTAAAGAGTCTAGTAGAGACATTAACTGTGCAAAAGCTGATGAGATTTGTAGTCTTAAAAACAAGCATCAACACAGAAAGGATATTGTGTCAAAAGTCCACTAAGTCTACACTTAAGAAGATCATTTCTTTATGTAGGGATAATCTCATTGATGAATTACACATGATATGTGGTTTAGGATCCATCTACATTATGCTTGTAACTGCGTAGTGATATGCTAATTCAAACTTACTGCTATGGGGGAAAAACACCATTGGATGAGACATGAAGACAAAGCACAGACCCGACTAAGGGGCCACCTGCTGTGACCACAGCACTGCTGTGACCAGAGCAGGTGGGAGGCCGGGGAGGGGAGGTGGGTGGGTTAACCACAGCCTCGGGGGCGAGGCGGGGCAGTGGCGGGAAGCTGGGGTCTGGACTGACAACCACTAAGCAGACAACAGGATGAGCCAGGAAATCAAAACCAGTGATGAAAGCAGACACACCATCAGAGAACTCCAACAGCAGGACAAAATATACAGAACTGTTCTTTTCCAAATACTCGAAAAGAAATCAGTCATGAAACTACAGAGAAATCGTCAAAGAATTTTAAATATCAACTAATTAGCCAATGATGCAAATGAGAAAACAGTGTCTCAAAAGACCACAAAATGGACTAGTTACCACTTCACATGCCGCTAAATGATTCACAGTTAATTTAATTCTATGCCGACTAACAATGCAGGTAACATGAAACAGGTGGTAACCAGAAAAAAAGTGATAATACAAGTGAAGTTACAAAGCAGAGTGTTGTAAACATGATTTCATGGGGTAAACAGCAATGCACTCACAACACCTAAGCTAAACATGGAAGAAAGCTGGAACATGTGCTTTAGAGCCGCACGCTCTGTCACCAAAAGCCCTAGGTCATCATCCCGTTTTCAGACTCGGGAAGAGTGAGGAAGCCAGACTTCTTCACTGGGGCCCTGGGTCACTGGGCTTTTAACCTGGTTTCACACGCAGAGCTGGCCTGAGCATGCGGCCAGGCCCATCAGTGAGCAGACCAGTTTAGATTCCTAAGCCAGGGGTCCAAATATCAAGACTAATTTGTCACTGTGCGATTATGGAATGATTTTGCTCAGTCGTGTCCAACTTGTGGCCCCATGGACAGTGGCCTTCCAGGCTTCGCGGTCCATGGGATTTTCCAGGCAAGAATACTGGAGTGGGCTGCCATTTCCTTCTCCAGGGGATTTTCCCAACCCAGGGATCAAACCCGGGTCTCCTGCATTGCAGACAGACGCTTTACCGTCTGAGGCACTAGGAAGCCCGATTCAAGACTAGGCAGTTTTAAAAATCTTACACCTCTGAGCGTAGCAATGTACCTGATTTTCTTCTGGGTAAAAACAGAAGAAACAAACAAACAAAAGAAAACCAATGTGCTCGGGAGGGACGTGGCAGGGAGGAGGCAGACACATACCCGAGTCACGAAGCCCAGCACCTCTACTTCCCGCTCAGGGCTGTGCCGCCTCCTTTCGGGCTTGGTGCGCCTCGCTGGGTGGGGCAGGAGTGCGCATGCGAGGAGGTGGGATTCAGGTTGAGGGAGTTAGAGGATTTAAAGCACCGAAGGTTGCTTAAGCTCTCCATGCCCACACTGCTCTCAATCCCCGCGTTCCACGGGGTCCATGTTCTTTCGTGGGTCAACCTAAAATAGAATAAAATCATCACCTGCCTTTGTCAACAGAGGAACATGTCTGGACAGCAAATTTGGGCTTGCATTGTGTGTCACGATTAGCAAATTCCAGGAAGAGGTGCTCAATTAACATCTCAGCAAAAAGGTTCAGCTTTCCCTCTTTGAATATTCTCAAACTTAGAATAACTTATCATTGAGTCCTACAAAGTGGCCTCTGATGATTCACGTTCGATTTGACTTATTTACTCTAACATTCTGATGGGGCCTGGGTGGTGACTCTCCCTGTGAGGAGATACCTGAAGTTGACAACCTTACCTTCCCTGCTCTCAGGGCAGAGATGCACGTCAGTGCCTGAAATCTTTTCCACTGGGAATCCGACCTCCATATAACCAAAACAGCGATTCACGAGCAAGCTGGAGTTTCTAAACACAAGTCTCCAGACCAGATGAAGTGCTGAGTTGAATTTTTAATTTTTTTAAGGTTGTATATGTACAAACACATCACTTGATGAAGTTCTCCACCAGCTTTGTGTGAGTTTCTGGATTCATATCAATGTGCTGCATTAACCTAGAATTCACAGTTACTGCTCTTCTCCTCTAATGTGTCATGGATGATTTTATATACAGATTAAATGCATGATTATGCAAATAAAATTATTTTCAAATTAAAATACAAGATCCTTACAGGTAGTAAACTCTCCAGTTTCACTTCTACTTATACATCTTGAAAGTTTTTCACTGTTGACAAGTTGATGGACAGAATTTCCCATTTACATCAAGTCAACTTGTTGCATAAGGAAAAGTCACTTTTACCTGACAACTTGCTATAAAAATAAAAACTATTAATATATAACTGATCCAAGTGTCCTACGGGGATGAGGAAAGACAATCTTTCTGAGCTTGTCTGTGCTCAAACGCAGCCCACAAAACAGTCTGCCTCAGCGTCAAAAGTGCAGGCGGCACCATCTGCGTTTGCTGGTTGTGCCATTCACCCCTGCCTTTCCCCCGAGCCCCGCACTCGACCGGGCAGGAACGGGCACCCGGCCAGGGGTGACGGGATGAGAACAATCTGAGCAGCAGCTCTGCCAGGTCTTGTGCAGGGTCACCGGCCTGTGGCCACTCTGAACGTGGATGTGGGACAGGAGGCACAGCTGTGCGGGGCAGGCCTCGGGGCCCCCAGCCACCCGGCTGCACTCCAGAACCAGGGCCCCCTGCTCACCACGAGGTGGGCCTTTGGGTTCTATCCTGTTTTGTAAACTGTTATAACTGCCAAGACTGGGTCTAAAGAAAACATTTTAAATATACTGATGAGATGAGAAAAACTCAAACACATGTCCTTGGATCACTGTCTTACAACAAACCAATCTTCACAATGTATTAAGTTCAAAAGGAAAAGGCAGATCTGAGTGGGAATTTGCCAATCCCAGAACCCCAGCTTTTCTGTTCCAGGTGGCTTTTCACCAGAACATGGAAGGCTCCGAGGGGACACACGAGGGCGAGCCCCTCAGTGCTGGAGGGTGCACGGGGCCACAAGGGATGCTGCCTTGGCACCTCACCCACCTTGGGGCCCAGAGCTGAGGCGGGGGATACCCCACAACGCCCCCACAGGGTGCTGACACCACACTGTGGACAGAATGCCCTGGCTGACTGAGCTCTATAATCAAGGGCAATCTCAGAACTGAAAATTCTCAAAGCAGACCTGAAGACAGTTTTCTTACTATGGAACACTCAGACTTCTCTAAGCAGAAGACAGCTCCTCAGAGAAACCGAGCTTCCGGAGAGTTGGGCTCACGTGCACCCACCAGATCTCTTCGTTGATCTTGTCCAGCTGCTCATGAATCATCACTGCCGCAGTCTTGGCATCGGCCTGCCCACTGGGTGACGGCAGAGCGGGCGAGCTGAAGAGGGTGACCCCGTCGCCTCGCCGTCAGACGTGCCCTCGTTCCTCTGGAACACCTGGGCCACGTTGGCCAGCATGCTGGCTTGCTGCCCACGCTCCAGATCCTGCTCTTTCAGGGCTGCACCTGGGCATGAGAGGACCACGCCTCATTAGCAACATTCTGGACAGCTCAAGTCTATCAGGAACTGAACACAATTTTACATGGAAGCCCTGACTTTGGACAAATGGGCCATGCTTATGAGACACTACCATCTCTTAAGCGAGCAGTACTGAAGAAACGGGCAGGAGGAGAATCCGGTTCCTAGATGGCCTGGTGACATTCAGGTCTCAGCGTGGACAGAAGGCAATCCTATGGGGGTTATTCACAAGGGTGGGCTGATGGAGTCAGAGACAAAACCGAAAATTAAAAAAATACATCCTTGCTTCCATCAGCCAGGCTGAAGAAAAATTAGAAAAAAAAACAAAACAACCTTCAGCTCTGCTGCCACTGGGTCCACCCCACCGGTCATCACTGGTACTAGTTCGCCGAGGAGTGCCGTCCTCACGGGTTCCCAGCTCTCCATTTTCCAGGCTAGTCTGAACATGCACAGACAGGAGTGAGCAGGGGGCAGCCAGGGACGGGAGGGCCAGCCTCCCGTGGCTCTCCTCTCAGGGTACAGGCCCTCGGGCTGTTCTGGGGATGGCCCCTACACCGCAAAGGCGGCTCTGTCATCTGAGATGCACGGGAGAGTGCCTGCTGGGCCCCGTGCCGCCCTCCCTGCTCACACCTCATACTCTTCTCTCCGCAAATCTCCCCCTGCCCCACTCTCAGCCAGGTCCTGCCTTGTTTTCCCAGACATGATCTCAAAGCAACAGAGGGGCAGCCTCGAGGTGCTGGCTTGCCGGCTCCCTGTCCCCCGTGGCCAGTACCCTCGCCTTCTGTCTTCGTCACGACCCCCCCCCAGGGCTGGCCACCCTTTTCCTGGATCCAGGACCACCTGCCATCATTCCTGCTCTGTTCCAGCGAACTAGCTGCCTATGGGTTCACCCCCATCAGCCCGATCAGCACATCCTCTCTCTATTCTCTCACCTTAAAATCGCACATTTTTGAACATTTTAATTCTGAGAAACTGTCCTCTAAGTGTTCCATAGCAAATATAAACACTCAGAACAATACTAACCCTTATAAACTGTAATGAATAAGAAGTTACATCTCGGGTGTAGAAAAGCTTCTGGAGGAAACATGGCAAGCCACTGACCACAATGAAGCCTCTAGAGAGAAGCTGGACTTGGGGTCGGGATTCGGGTGGCAGGAGACAGGACTCACTCTATTGCCCTCGCTCCTCTCATTGCTTTAAACTGTCTCCATGGACCTCACATTCATTCCTGGGCATTCCTCACATTCATTCCTCCACACCCCACTTCACTTCCTCACGGGGTAAAACAAGTCAAACGGGCCAAGTTTCCGAGTCCCTCGACTCAACCTGGCAGCTCTGTGCTGTCGGCCACGGCAGTCACTCGCCTTGTGCAGCCACCGAGGATGTGACACAGGCCGGTGCAAAGCTCGATGTGGAAATCACACAGATTTCAAGACTTGCAGTGAAAAAGCCTGTAAAGCAGCCTGCTCATTTTTAGGAAATTTTAGATTGTGTATGTGGCTCACATTATCTTCCTGATGGACAGCCCTGTCCACGTGAAAGGCTCATGCTTTGTCTCAGCTTTCGGGTGAACCCAGAAAGGACTACACAGAATTCTGAGCCACACACAATGGCCACATACTCTAAATCCACCTATACTGCAAATCGCATTCAATGTTCAAACCAGAAATGCTATACACATTACAGCAGTAGACTAGCCATAAGGAAAATGCAACTCCACTTCCGCTAAGCATCTGTAGTGACTGTAACAATGAACCCAGCTCAGTTCAGCTCTTTAACAAATTTCTAAAGGATTTAGAGATTTAAGGACCTTGTTGTTTTGCATTTCTTCTAAATGCTTTTTTGCATTTTCAACTTCCCATAGGAGAGAATTCTGAAAAAGATACACACAGTACTTTAGAGTCAATTCTTCACAGACATTGCGTGACTGCGGGATGGCTACTCTCCTGTCTGAAAGCACAAAGCACCTCGGAATGAGGGGCGGACCTAGCGCCCAGAGTGAAGTGTCAGCACGAAGCCGGATGACAACTTTGAACACTAACTTGTACACAGAAAAACTCCTCCTTCCCGACTGATCTTCTAGATACAAGGAGGCCAGGTCCCTGGGCCAAGTGAAACTGCTTTATACTTGCTTTCAGCTTTTGCAGTTCAGTGGTCACTCAGGAAACGCGCAGGTTTCACATGCAAAGTTCAAACCTGAGACAAAACTATCCCCACCTCAGGGCCAGCCTACATGTCAGGGGTGAAGTGAGGTCTCTAGTGAGGTGTGGGTGTCATCTTGGGTTTTGTGGGGGAAAATGTGCCACAGAACTTGTAGTGACCATGGGTCTCTCTCAGACAAGCTGCCGCCCAAGCGCCCGACCTTGGCGAAGGTTCTGGGCCTTGTCTTTAGGGCACTGGTGCAGCTGGGACAGGTTTTCACTGAACTCGAACCAGACTGTTGCCCACTGAGTTGCTCTGATAGAGGTTCTCAGATATTTTCCAAAGCAAATAAAAAGAGAGATGGCTAGAGTTGGAATACGAGAATGCTTGCTTTGATTGCTTCAATCTTTCCTATCACATTATATAAAAGATCCTGAACTAAACTTATTGATTTGGCTGCATCGGGCCTTAGCTGCATCACATGAGGTTCCTTTGATGTGAGTGTCGCGTGGCACATGGGATCTTAGCTCACCAACAAGGGATCGAACCTGCATCCCTGACTTTGCAAGGCAGGCTGCCAGCCACTGGACTGCCAGCAAAGCCCCAGAAATAAACTTCTAAGAAAGAAACGAAGGAGTGAGGGTGGACCTAGAAGAATGTCCTAGCACAGCAGCTGGTAACATCGGGCCATTGGTGATCCGCCCCACTGATGCTTTCTGTAAGGGTCGCAGGCACACATCTATGTCTGTTCCTTCACACACTGCCTGTGGATGCTGTCACGCTTCTTGACTAGCACGAAATGCTGCTACTCTAACCAGTAAAGACATTCACTCTGGGGCCCTCTATGGGAATTTTCCAACTCCTGTCCTGGAGATTTCCCCCACACAGACCGGGCCGAGCCAGGCCAGGTCACATGCGCCTCTTGTAAAGGGGCCATGAAGCTCGCTCACCTTATCCTCCAGAGCAGCCATTCTCTCCCTTCAGATGACACGGAAGCCTCTCATCTGAAACAGATAGAAGCTTATCCACGGTATCTGATAAGTGTTCATTGTGTTCTTCATTCATTTTTCTCTTTGCCTTGCCTAAAACAGGAAAAACGAAAACTCATAAGCTTCCAGAGCAAGTATAGTCGTTTTTTTAAAAGCACCGGGAGCCGCGACGTGAGCGGCCTGTGGCCTGGTTCCTGAGGCGGTCCCTCCCACGGCCACCTCTGGTGGGCTCTGAGCATCCCCAGAGCAGACGGGCAGGTGCAGAGGGAGGCAGGGACTTCACTGGTTAAAGTCACTCCCAACACTTCTCTTGGCAGAGCACCTGAGGGACCTTAGTGCCACCAGCCATTTCCTGTCGAAGGGGCTCGAGGAGCAAGCAGATTTACATTCAGAAACAAGTACACTTGAAAGGGGATCGGCTTACACACACGTTGGTGGAGGAATTTCCCAGTATATAAACAGAAGCTTGATTCTGGATTAAGGGTGTAAATAATTCAGTTATAAAGCAAAAAGTGAAAAAATTCATTTTGGAAAAAAGTCAGTGGAGATAGACGTTCACATATTTTTCTTACATGAAACATCACTTGAATTCTTTGGAATGATTGCTCTTGTTCAGTCACTCAGTCGTGTCTGACTCTTTGTGACCCCATGGACTATAGCACGCCAGGCTTCCCTATCCTTCACTATCTCCCAGAAGTTGCTCAAACTCACGTCCATCGAGTCAGTGATGACATCCAACTGTCTCATCCTCTGCTGCACCTTCTTTCCTGTCTTCAATCTTTCCCCAGCATCAGGGTCTTTTCCAGTGAGTCAGTTCTTCACATCAGGTGGCCAAAGTATTGAAGCTTCAGCCTCAGCATCAGTCCCTCCAATGAACAGTCAGGACTGATTTCCTTAGGATTTACTGGTTTGATCTCCTGCAGTCCAGTGGACTCTCAAGAGTCTTCCCAACACCTCAGTTCAAAAGCATCCATTCTTTGGTGCTCAGCCTTCTACGGTCCAACTCTCACATCCATACATGACTACTGGAAAACCATAGCTTTAACTAAGTGGTCCTTGATGGCAAAGTAATGTCTCTGCTTTTTAACATGCTGTCTAGGTTGGTCATAGCTTTTCTTACAATGATAATTCATATTCAGTTCAGTTCAGTTGCTCAGTCATGTTTGACTGTACAACCCCATGGACTGCAGCATGCCAGGCTTCCCTGCCCATCACTAACTCCCAGAACTGCCATCCAACCATCTCATCCCTTGTCATCCATTCTCTCCTGCCTTCCATCTTTCCCAGCATCAAGGTCTTTACAA
>CAKJTW010000300.1:102500-133138 GCA_917880005.1 Nanger dama | reverse complement strand
GAGTCAGGGTCAGAGTCGTGATCAGGGTTTAGGGTTAGGTTTAGGGTTAGGGTTAGCGTTAGGATTTAGGGTTAGCGTTAGGTTTAGGGTTAGGGTTTAGGGTTAGTGTTAGGGTTATGTTAGTGTTAGGGTTGGTGTGGGGTTACGGTTGAGGTTGGGTTTAGGGTTGGGGTTGGTGTTGTTAGGTTTAGGGTTAGGGTTAGCTTTAGGATTAGGGTTAGGGTTTAGGGTCGGGGTTGGTGTTAGGGTTGGGGTTGGGTTTAGGGTTAGTGTTGGGGTTAGTGTTAGGGTTAGGATTAGAGTTAGGATTTAGGGTTATTGTAGGGTTAGGGTTATGGTTGCGGTTAGTGTTGGGTTTTAGGGTTAAGGATTAGTGTTAGGGTTAGAGCTAGGGATAGGGTTTGGGCTAGGGTTAGGTTTAGTGTTAGGGTTAATATTATGGTTGGGGTTAGGTTTAGGTTAGTGTTAGGTTTAGGGTTAGTGTTACTCTTAGGGTTTGTGTTAGGGTTAGGGTTAGGGTTTAGGGTTAGGTTTAGGTTTAGTTTTAGCGTTAGGCTTAGGATAAGTGCTAGGGCTAGGGTAAGGGTTAGATTTAGGGTTAGGGTTGGGTTAGGTTTTGGTGTAAGTGTAGGGGTAGGGTTAGGGTTAGGGTTACGGTTAGGAGTTAGGGATAGTATTAGCGTTAGGGGTAGTGGCATGAGGATGGGTTAGGGTCAGATTTAAGGTTAGTGCTATGGTTGGTTTAGGTTTGTTGTTAGGGTTAGAATTAGGGTTAGTGTTAGGGTTAGAGTTAGAGATAGGGTTAGGGCTAGGGCTATTGCTATGGCTATGGTGAGGGCTTAGACTAGGGTTAGGGTTAGGGTTAGAGTTTTGGGTTAGGGTTAGTTTTAGGGTTATAGTTAGTGTTGGGGGTTAGGGTTAGGGTTAGGGTTAGGGTTATCGGTTAGGGGTAGGGGTACGGGTAGGGGAATGGGTTGAAGTTAGTGTTGGGGTTAGGGTTTGGTTACGGTTAGGGTTAGGGTTAGGGTTTATGGTTTAGGGTTAGAGTTAGGGTTGGCTTTAGGTTTATGGATGGAGTTAGGGTTAGGGATCAGAGTTAAGGTTAGGGTTAGATTTAAGGATAGGGATTAGGGATAGGGGTAGGGGTATGGGTTGGGGCTAGGTTTAGGGTTAGCATTGTGTTAGGGTTAGGGTTAGGGCTTGGATTAGATTAGGGTTTGGTTTAGGGTTAGGGTAATGTTTGGGGTTAGGGTTAGGGTTAGCGTTACTCTTAGGTTTAGGGTTAGAAGAGGTTTAGGGTTAGTGTTAGGATTAGGGTTAGGGTTAGGGTTAGGGATTTTGTTTTGGGTTAGAGTTAGGGGTAAGGGTGAGGGTTAGGGTTAGGGTTAGGGTCAGGGTCAGGGTCAGGGTCAGAGTCAGGGTCAGGGTCAGGGTTTAGGGTTAGGTTTAGCGTTAGGGTTAGGGTTAGGGTTAGAGTTAGGGTTAGGGTTAGGGTTAGAGTTAGGGTTAGGGTTAGGGTTAGGGTTAGGGGTTAGGGTTAGTGTTAGGGTTAGGTTAGGGTTAGGGTTGGGGTTAGTGTTAGGGTTAGGATTTAGGGTTATTGTGGGGTTAGGTTTATGGTTAGGAATAGTGTTAGGTTTTAGTGTTTAGGGTTAGGGTTAGGGTTAGGTGTTTTGGTTAGGGTTAGGGTTAGGGTTAGGCGTTAGCGGTTAGGAGTAGGGTTAGGGTTAGGGTTAGGGTTAGGGGTTAGGGTTTAGGGTTATCCTTAGGGTTAGGGTTAGTGTTAGGGTTAGGGTTAGGGTCAGGGTAAGGGTCAGGGTTTAGTGTTAGGGTTAGCAATAGGGTTAGCGATAACATTAGGGATAGCATTACGGTTAGGGTTAGACTTAGTTTTAGGGGTTAGGGTAAGTGTTAGGGTTACGGTTAGGGGTTAGGGTTAGGGATAAGGTTAGGGTTAGGGTTGGGGTTAGGGTTAGGGTTGGGGTTTGGGTTAGGGTTAGGGTTGGGGTTGGGGTTACAGTTGAGGTTGGGGTTAGAGTTGGGATTGCGGTTGGGTTTAGGGTTGGGATTGTGGTTCTGGTTAGGGTTGGGGGTTGGGGTTAGGGTTGGGGTTGGGGTTAGGGTTAGGGGTTAGGGTTGGGGTTGGGGTTAGGGTTGGGTTTAGGGTTAAAGATTAGGGTTAGGGTTAGGGTTAGGTTTTTATGGTTATCGTTACGGTTAGGGTTAGTGATAGGGTTAGGGATAGGGTTAGGGTCAGGGTCAGGGTCAGGGGTAGGGTTAGGGTTAGCGGTAGTGTTAGCGTTAGGTTTAGGGTTAGGGTTAGGTTTAGGGGTTAGGGTTAGTGTTAGTGTTAGGGTTAGGGTTAGGTTTAGGGTTAGGGATGAGGTTGGGGTTAGGGTTGGGGTTGGGGTTATGGTTGGGATTGGGGTTGGGGTTAGGGTTGGAATTGCGGTTGGGGTTAGGGTTAAGGTTAGGGTTTAGGTTTAGGGTTAGGGTTAATGTTCGGTTTAGGGTTAGGGGGTTAGGGTTAGGGTTAGGCGTTTGGTTACGGTTAGGGTTAGGGTTAGGGTTTTGTTTAGGGTTAGGTTTAGTGTTAGGGTTATGTTTCGGGGTAGGAATAAGTTTAGAATTAGGCCTAGTGCTAGGGCTAGGGATAGGGCTAGGGCTAGGGCTAGGGTTACCTTTAGTGTTTAGTGTTATGGTTAGGGACAGAGTTAAGGTTAGGCATAGGGTTAGGGGGTTAGGGTTAGGGATAGGGTTAGTGTTAGGGTTAAGGAGAGGGTTAGGAAGAGGGTTAGGGGTTAGGGTTAGGGTTTAGGTTTAGGGTTAGGGAAAGAGTTTAGGCTCAGGATATGTGTTAGGGTTAAAGTTAGGGTTAGGGTTAGAGTTAGGCCTAGGGCTAGTTTTAGGGTAGGTTTCGGGTAGGGTTCACATTGGGGTTAGGTTTAGGGTTAAAGTTAGCGTTGCTATTAGGTTTATTGTTATAGAGGGTTAGGTTTAGGGTTATGGTTAGAATAGGGTTAGGACTAGGGTTAGGGGTAGGAGGTTGTGGTTAGTGTTAGGGTTAGGATTAGTGTTAGGGTTCGGTTAGGTTTAAAGTAAGGGTTAGTGTTTAGTGTTAGGGTTAGGGTTAGCGTTATGGTTTAGGGCTTAGTGATAGGGTAATGGTTATGGGTAGGGGTAGTGGTGCAGGTAGGTTTAGGGGTTGTGGTTAGGGTTAGGGATAAGGTTACAGTTGAGGTAGGGGTAGGGGTAGGGGTAGAGGTAGGGTTAGGGTTAGGTTTAGATGAGTTAGGGTTAGGGTTAGGGTAAGGGTTAGGGTTAGGGGTTTTGGTTAGGGTAAGGCTTAGGGTTAGGGGTTAGGGTTAGCATTAGGATTAGGTGTTAGGGTTAGGATTAGGGTTAGGTTAGGGTTATGGTTAGGGTTAGTGTTAGGGTTTAAGGTTAGGGTTAGTGTTAGGGTTAGGGTTACGGTTAGGGTCACGGTCAGGGTCAGGGTCAGGGGTCAGAGTCAGGGTCAGGTTTTAGGGTTAGGTTTAGCGTTAGGGTTAGCGTTAGGGTTAGGGTTAGGGTAGGGTTAGCTTAGGGGTTAGTGTTAGGGTTGGGGTTTGGTTTAGGTTTAGGTTAGGGTTAGGGTTAGAGTTAGGGTTTAGAATTAAGGTTAGGGTTAGGGTTAGGGTTTAGGGTTAGCATTACGGTTAGGGTTAGTGATAGGGCTAAAGTTAGGGTTAGGGTCAGTGTCAGGGTCAGTGTTTAGGGTTAGGTTTAGCTTTAGTGTTAGGGTTAGCGTTAGGGTTAGGGTTAGGGTTAGGTTTAGGGGTTAGGGGTTAGTGTTAGTGTTAGGGTTAGGGGTTAGGGTTAGGGTTAGGGGTTAGGGATATGGTTAGGGTTAAGGTTAGGGTTGAGATTGGGATTAGGGTTGGGGTTGGGGTTAGTGTTGGGATTGGGGTTGGGGTTAGAGTTGGGATTGTGGTTGGGTTTATGGATGGGGTTGGGGTAAGGGTTAGGGTTGGGGTTAGGGTTAGGGCTAGAGTTAGGGTTGGGGTTAGGATTAGGTTTCTGGTTGGGGTTAGGGTTAGGGTTGGGGCTAGGGTAGGGTTAGCGTTGGTGTTAAGTTTAGGGTTAGGGTTATTGTTAGGGGTTAGATTTAGGGTTACGGTTTAGGGTTTGGTTAGAATTAGAGTTAGGGTTAGAGTTAGGGTTAGGTTTAGTTTTAGGATTTGTTTTATTGTTAGGGTTAGGGTTAGTGGTTTTGGTTAGGGTTAGGTTTAGGGTTAGGGTTAGGGTTAAGGTTTGGGCTTAGGGTTCGGGTTAGGGATAGGGTTAGTGCTTAGGATTAGGTTTAGGGTTAGGATTAGTGTTTGGGTTTAGGGTTAGCATTACGGTTAGGGTTAGTGTTAGGGTTAGGTTCAGGTTCAGGGTCAGGGTTTAGGGTTAGGGTTAGTGTTAGGGTTGGGGTTAAGGTTAGGGGTTGGGGTTGGGGATAGGGTTAGGGTTGGGGTTAGGTTAGGGTTACGGTTGGTGTTAGAGTTAGGGTTAGGGTTGGGTTTAGGGGTTAGTGTTAGGGTTTAGGGTTAGGTTTAGGTTTAAGGTTAGTGTTATTATTAGGTTTATTGTTATAGAGGGTTAGGTTTAGGGTTATGGTAAGAATAGCGTTAGGGCTAGGGTTAGGGGTAGGTTTAAGTGTTGTGGTTAGTGTAGGGTTTGGGTTAATCTTAGGATTGGGATTGGGTGAACGTAAGGGTTAGTGTTTAGTGTTAGGTTTAGGGGTAAGTGTTAGGGTTAGGGTTAGAAGTTAGGGTAAGTGTCAGGATTAGGTGTTAGGGTTAGGATTAGGGTTAGGTTTAGGGTTATGGTTAGGGTTAGGGTTAGGGTTTAGGTTTAGGTTTAGGGTTTGGTTAGGGCTTAGCGTTAGGGTTAGGGTTAGGGTTAGAGTTTAGGATTAGGGTTAGAGTTAGGGTTGGGGTTAGGGTTTAGGGTTAGGGAAAGAGTTTAGGCTTAGGATATGTGTTAAGGTTAAAGTTAGGGTTAGGGTTAGAGTTAGGCCTAGGGCTAGGGTTAGGGTAGGTTTAGGTTAGGGTTGGCGTTGGGGTTAGGTTTAGGATTAGGGTTAGCGTTGCTATTATGTTTATTGTTATAGAGGGTTAGGTTTAGGGTTATGGTTAGAATAGGGTTAGGGCTAGGGTTAGGGGTAGGTTTAAGGGTTGTGGTTAGTGTTAGGGTTAGGGTTAGTTTAAGGGTTGGGTTAGGGTTAAGGTAAGGGTTAGTGTTTAGTGTTAGGGTTAGGTTTAGGTTAGGTTTAGTTTTATGGTTTAGGGTTTAAGGATAGGGTCATGGTTATGGGTAGGGGTAGTGGTGCAGGTAGGATTAGGGGTTCTGGTTAGGGTTAGGGATAAGGTTACAGTAGGGTTAGGGGTAGGGATACAAATAGGGTTAGGGTTAGGTTTAGATGAGTTAGGGATAGGGTTAGGGGTTTTAGTTAGGGAAATGTTTAGGGTTAGGGTTAGGGATAAGGTTTAGGGTTAGGGTTAGAAGTTAGGGTTAGGGTTAGGATTAGGTGTTAGGATTAGGGTTAGGTTTAGGTTTATGGTTAGGGTTAGGGTTAGAGTTAGGGTTGGGTTAGGGTTAGGGCTAGGGAGAGGGTTAGAGCTAGGGATAGTGCTAGGGCTAGGGTTAGGGTCAGGGTTAGGGTTAAGTTTAGGGTTAGGGTTAGGGTAGGGTTAGGACTTGTGGTTGGGGTTAGGGTTATGGTTATGGTTGTATTAGGGGTAAGTTTGGGGATAAGGTGTAGAGCTTAGTGTTAAGGTTAGTGTTAGGGTTAGGGTTTAGGGTTAGGGTTAGGTTTAGGTTCAGGATTTAGGTTTAGGTTAGGGTTAGGGTTAGGCTTAGGGTTAGGGTTAGGGTATATTTAGGGTTAGGGTTGGGGTTTGGGTTAGGGTTAGGTGTAGGGTTTAGGGGTAGGATTTGGTTCAGGATTAGGGTTAGTGGTTAGGGTTAGGGGTAGTGTTAGTGGTAGTAGTATGGGTTGGGGTTTGGGTTAGGGTTAGGTTTAGGGTTTAAGGTTAGGGTTTGGTTCAGGGTTAGGGTTAGAGGTTAGGGTTAGGGGTAGTGTTAGTGGTAGTAGTATGGGTTGGGGTTTGGGTTAGGGTTAGGGTTAGAGTTAGAATTAGGGTAATGGTTAGTGTTACGGTTAGTGTTAGGGTTAGGGATAGGGTTGGGTTAGGGTTAGGGGTAGGTGTATTGGTAAGGGTAGGGGTTAGGGTTAGGGTTAGGTTTATGTTTAGGGTAGGTATAGGTTTAGAGTTTGATTTGTGGTAGAGATACGATTAGGCTTAGGGTACGGTTAGGGTTAGGGTTGGGGTTAGGGTGAGTGTTAGGGTTAGCATTACTCTTAGAGTTAGGGTTAGAAGAGGTTTCAGTTTAGGGTAAGGTTTAGCGTTAGGGTTAGGGGTTAGGCTTAGGATTAGGGTTAAGGTTGGGTTATGGTTAGGGTTAGGGTTAGTATTTAGGTTTAGGGTTAGGGATAGGGTTAGGGTTAGGGTTAGTGTTAGTATTAGGGGTAGGGTTAGGGGTTGTGGTTACCGTTAGGGTTAGGTCAGAGTTGGGTTAGGGTTAGGGGTAGGGATAGGGTTAGGGGTAGGGGTCAGTTTAGACAATTAGGGTTAGGGTTAGGGTTAGGGATAGTGTTAGGTTTACGGTTATGTTTAGGGTTAGCGTTAGGTTTAGGGTTAGGGTTACAGTTAGGGTTAGGGTTAGAGTTAGGGGTTAGGGTTAGGTATAGCTTTAGGTAGGGTTTAGGGTTAGTGTTAGGGTTAGTGTTAGGGGTAGGATTAGTGTTAGTTTAGGGGTTACAGTTATGGTTAGGGTTCGGGGTAGGAGTAGGGGTAGGGGAATGGGTTGGAGTTAGGGTTATGTTTAGTTTTATTGTTGTGTAGGATTAACGTTAGTGTTAGTGTTTAGGGTTAGGTTTAGTGTTAGGGTTTAGGGTTTAGTGATAGAGTTAGGGTTAGGGATAGCGTTAGGGTTAGGGTTAGGGTTAGGTTTAGGGATAGATTTGGATTAGGGTTAGGGTTAGGGTTAGGGTTAGGGTTAGAATAGGGTTAGGGCTAGGGGTTAGGGGTAGCTTTATGGGTTGTGGTTAGTGTTAAGGTTAGGGTTAGTGTTAGGGTCGTGTTAGGGTTAAGGTAAGGGTTAGTGTTTAGTGTTAGGGTTTGGGTTAGGGTTAGGGTTTAGGTTTAGGGTTAGGGTTAGGTTTGGGGTTGGGGTAAGGTTTAGTTTTAGGGTTAGCGTTACTGTTAGGTTTAGGGTTATAAGAGGTTTAGGTTTAGGGTTAGGGTTAGAATAGGGTTAGGGTTAGGTTTAGGGTATTAGGGTTACTGTTAGTGTTTAGGATTTAGGGTTAGTTTTAGGTCAGTATTAGGGTTAGTGTTTAGGGTCATGTTTAGGGTTAGGGTTGGGTTAGGGTTAGGGTTAGGTTTAGGGCTAGGTATAGTTTAAGGGCTAGGGCTAGTGCTATGACTAGGGCTACAGCTCGGGCTATGGTTAGGGTTAGGGTTAGGGTTATGGTTTAGGGTTAGGGTTAGGGTTAGGATTAGGGTCTGGTGAGGGTAGAGCTGGCGTTGGGGTTAAGTTTAGGGTTAGGTTTAGCATTACTATTAAGTTTAGGGTTAGAAGAGGGTTAGGTTTAGGGTTCGGGTTAGAATAGGGTTAGAGCTAGGGTTAGGGGTAGGTTTAGGGGTTGTGGTTAATGTTATGGTTAGGGTTAGTGTTAGGGTCGGGTTAAGGTTAAGGTAAGGGTTAGAGTTTAGTGTTAGAGTTAGTGTTAGGGTTACGGTTTAGGGTTTAGGGATAGGGTTAGGTGTAGGTGTAGGGGTAGGGGTAGGGTTAGGGGTTGTGGTTAGGTTTAGGGTTAGGGTTAGATTTAGGGTTAGGGTTAGGGAAGGGATAGTGTTAGATTTATGGTTATGTTTAGGGTTAGAGTTAGGGGTAGCGGTAGGGTTACAGTTAGGGTTAGGGTTAGAGTTAGGGGTTAGGGTTAGGTATAGCTTTAGGTAGGGTTAGGGGGTAGGGGTAGCGGTATGTGTTGGGGTTTGGGTTAGGGTTAGGGTTGGGTTAGGGTTAGGGTTTAGGGTTTAGGGTTAGGGTTAAGAATAGGATTAGGTTTAGGCCGAGGGATAGGGTTAGGCCTAAGGCTAGTGCTAGTGCTAAGGCTAGGGTTAATGTTAGGGTTAGGGTACGGTTAAGGGTAGGGTTGGGGTTGGATTTAGGGATAGGATTAGGGTTAAGGTTAATTTTAGGGTTTGGGTACAGTTAGGGATAGGGTCAAGAGGTTTTGGTTTAGGGTTAGGGTTAGAATAGTGTTAGGGTTAAGGTTAGGGTTAGGGATAGGGTACTGTTATGGGTAGGGATGGGGTTGGGGTTAGGGTTAGGTTTAGGGTTTAGGGTTAGGGTTTGGTTCAGGGTTAGGGTTAGGGGTTAGGGTTAGGGGTAGTGTTAGTGGTAGTAGTATGGGTTGGGGTTTGGGTTAGGGTTAGGGTTAGAATTAGGGTAATGGTTAGTGTTACGGTTAGTGTTAGGGTTAGGGATAGGGTTGGGTTAGGGTTAGGGGTAGGTGTATGGATAAGGATAGGGGTTAGGGTTAGGGTTAGGGGTTAGGTTGATGTTTAGGGTAGGTATAGGTTTAGGGTTAGATTTGGGGTAGGGATACGATTAGGCTTAGGGTATGGTTAAGGTTAGGGTTGGGGTAGGGTGAGTGTTAGGGTTATCATTACTCTTAGGGTTAAGGTTAGAAGAGGTTTCAGTTTAGGGTAAGGTTTAGCATTAGGGTTAGGGGTTAGGCTTAGGGTTAGGGTTAAGGTTGGGTTATGGTTAGGGTTCGGGTTAGTATTTAGGTATAGGGTTAGGGATAGGGTTAGGGTTAGGGTTAGTGTTAGTTTTAGGGGTAGGTTTAGGGGTTGTGGTTACCGTTAGGGTTAGGTTAGAGTTGGGTTAGGGTTACGGGTAGAGATAGGATTAGGGGTAGGGGTCAGTTTAGACAATTAGGGTTAGGGTTAGGGTTAGGGATAGTGTTAGGTTTACGGTTATGTTTAGGGTTAGCGTTAGGTTTAGGGTTAGGGTTACAGTTAGGGTTAGGGTTAGAGTTAGGGGTTAGGGTTAGGTATAGCTTTAGGTAGGGTTTAGGGTTAGTGTTAGGGTTAGTGTTAGGGGTAGGATTAGTGTTAGTTTCAGGGTTACAGTTATGGTTAGGGTTCGGGGTAGGAGTAGGGGTAGGGAAATGGGTTGGAATTAGGGTTACGGTTAGTTTTATTGTTGTGTAAGGATTAACGTTAGTGTTAGTGTTTAGGGTTAGGGTTAGTGTTAGCGTTTAGGGTTTAGTGATAGAGTTAGGGTAAGGGATAGGGTTAGGGTTAGGGTTAGGGTTAGATTTGGATTAGGGTTAGGGTTAGGGTTAGGGTTAGGGTTAGAATAGGGTTAGGGCTAGGGTTAGTGGTAGGTTTAGGGGTTGTGGTTAGCGTTATGGTTAGGGTTAGTGTTAGGGTCGTGTTAGGGTTAAGGTAAGGGTTAGTGTTTAGTGTTAGGGGTTAGGGTTAGGGTTAGGGTTTAGGTTTAGGGTTAGGGTTAGGTTTGGGGTTGGGGTAAGGTTTAGATTTAGGGTTAGGTTTAGTTTTAGGGTTAGCGTTACTGTTAGGTTTAGGGTTATAAGAGGTTTAGGTTTAGGGTTAGGGTTAGAAGAGGGTTAGGGTTAGGTTTAGGGTATTAGGGTTACTGTCAGTGTTTAGGATTTAGGGTTAGTTTTAGGTCAGTATTAGGGTTAGTGTTTAGGGTTATGTTTAGGGTTAGGGTTGGGTTAGGGTTAGGGTTAGTGTTAGGGGTTAGGGTTATGGGTAGGAGAAGAGGTAGGGTTATGGTTTGGGGTTAGATTTAGGCTTGGTTTAGGGATAGCGTTAGGGTAGTGTTAGGGTTTAAGAGTTAGGGTTAGGGTTAGGGTTAAGGTAGGGCTAGGGCTAGGCCTATGGCTGGGGCTAGGGCTACGGCAAGGGCTAGTGTTAGGGTATGGGTTAGGGTTTAGGGTTACGGTTACGGTTAGGGATAGGGGTAGGGCTAGGTTTAGGGCTACGGCTACGTCTAGGGTTAGGACTAGGGTTAGGGTTAGGGTTAGGGGTAGGCGTAGGGGTATGTGTTGGTGTTTGGGTTAGGGTTAGGGTTAGGGTTGGGTTAGGGTTAGGGTTGGGTTCAGGTTTTAGGGATAGAGTTAGGCTTAGGGTTAGGTATACGGCTAGGGAGAGGGTTAGGCTAGGGCTAGTGCTAGGGTTAGGGCTAGGGCTAGGACTAGGGTTAGTGTAAGGGTTAGGGTTCAGGGTTAGGGATGTAGTTAGGTTTAGGGTTAAGGTAGGGTTTGGGTTCGGGTTTGGTTGGAGTTATGGTTATGGTTAGGGTTAGGGTTAGGTTTAGGTTTGGGGCTAGTTCTAGGGCTAGGGTTTAAAGCTAGGGCTATGTCTAGGGATAGGGATAAGACTAGGGTTAGGGTTAGGTTTAGGGGTAAGAGTAGGATTAGGGGTTGAGGTAGTGTTAGGGTTAGGGTTAGGGTTGGGTTAGGGTTAGGGTTAGGTTTGGGATTAGGGTTAGTGTTAGTGTTAGTGTTAGTTTTAGGGTTAGGGCTAGTTTTAGGGTTAGTGTTAGGGTTAGGGTTAGGGTTTATGGTTTAGGGTTAGGGTTAGGTCTAGGGTTAGTTTTAGGGCAAGGGCTAGTGCTAGGGCTAGGGCTGCGGCTAGGGCTAAGGTTAGGGTTAGGGTTTAGGGTTAGTGTTAGGTTTAGGTTTAGGATTTAGGGTTAGTGTAGTTTTAGGGGTAGGGTTAGGGTTAGTGTTAGGTTTTAGGGTTTAGGATTAGGTTTAGGGTTAGGGTTAGGGTTAGGGCTAGGGATAGGGTTAGGGCTAGGGTTAGGGTTAGGATTAGGGGTTAGGGTTACAGGTAGGAGTAGGGGTAGGAGTAGGGGAAGGTGTATGGCTTGGGGTTAGGTTTAGGGTTAGGTTTGGGTTAGGGTTAAGGTTTGGGTTTAGGGTTTATGGGTAGGGTTAGGATTAGGGCTAGGGCTAGGGTTAGGGCTATGGCTAGTGCTAGGGCTAGGGCTATGGCTAGGGCTAAGGTTAGGGTTAGGGTTAGTGTTTAGGGATAGGGTTAGGTTTACGTTTAGGATTTAGGGTTATCATTATGGTTAGGGTTAAGATTAGCTTTAGTGTTAGTTTTTAGGATTTAAGCTTAGGGTTAGGGTTAGGGTTAGGGATAGGTTTGGGCTAGGGTTAGGGTTAGGGGTTAGGGTTATGTGTAGACGTAGGGGTAGTGGTAGGGGAAGGAGTATGGCTAGGGGTTAGGGTTAGGGTTAGGGTTGGGTTAGGGGTTAGGGCTAGGGATAGGGTTAGAGCCTGGGATAGTGCTAGGGCTAGGGTTAGGGTCAGGGTTAGGGTTAAGTTTAGGGTTAGGGTTAGGGGTTAGGGTTACGGGTAGGGGTAGGGGAAGGGGTATGGGTTGGGGTTAAGGTTAGTGTTAGGGTTGGGGTAGTGTTAGGGTTAGCATTAAAGTTAGGGTTTAGGGTTTATGGTTATGGTTAGGTTTATGTTTAGGGCTAGGGCTAGGGTTAGGGTTAGTGTTAGGGTTAGGTTTATGTTTAGGGTAGTGTTAGGGCTAGGGTTAGGGTAAGGGTTAGGGTTAGGCTTAGGCTTAGGTTTGGGGCTAGGGCTAGGGTTAGGGCTAGGGCTAGTGCTAGGGCTAGGGCTATGGCTAGGGCTAGGGTTCGGCAAGAGTTAGTGTTAGGGTTAGGGTTAGGGATAGGGCAGGGTTAGCTTTAGGGTTAGGGTTTAGGGTTAGGGTTTAGAGTTAGGGTTTAGGGTTAGGGTTAGGATTAGGGTTAGGTTTAGGGTTACTCTTAGGGTTAGGAGTTAGGGTTAGGGTTAGGGTTACGGTTATGGTTAGGGTTAGGGTTAGGGGTTAGGGTTAGGGTTAGGGTTAGGGTTAGGGTTAGGTTAGGGTTGGGTTAGGTTTAGGGTTGTGGTTGGGGTTAGGGTTTTGTTTAGGGTTAGTGTTACTGTTAGGGTAAGGGTTAGAAGAGGTTTAGGGTTAGGTTTAGAATAAGTTTACGGTTAGGGTTAGGGTTTAGAGTTAGGATTAGGGTTAGTGTTAGTATTGGTGGTTACAGTTAGGGTTAGCATTAAGGTTAGGGTTGTGTTAGCATTAGGGTTAGGGTAAGTGTTTGGAGTTAGGGTTATGGTTAGGGTTTAGGGTTTAAGGATAGGTTTAGGGATATGGTTATGGTTAGGGTTGTGTTAGGGTTAGGATTAAGGGTAGGGTAAGGTGTAGGTGTATGGTTTGGGTGTAGGGTTAGTGTTAGGGAGAGGGTTTGGTTAGCGTTTGGGTTAGGGTTAAGGTTAGGGTATAGGGTTTAGGGTTAGGGTTAGAGTTTAGGCTTTAGGGTTATGGTTATGGTTAGGGTTAGGGTTAGGGGCTAGGGCTAGTGTTAGGGCTAAGGGCTAGTGCTAGGGCTGGGGCTACGGCTAGGGCTAAGGTTAGGGTTGGGGTTAGTGTTTAGGGTTAGGGTTAGGTTTACGTTTAGGATTTAGAGTTAGGGTTATGGTTCGGGTTAAGATTAGCTTTAGTGTTAGGTTTTAGGATTTAGGCTTAGGGTTAGGGTTAGGGGTGGGTTTAGGGCTAGATTTAGGGTTAGGGTAAGGGGTTAAGGTTATGTGTAGATGTAGGGGTAGCGGTAGGGGAAGAAGTATGGCTAGGGGTTAGGGTTAGGGTTAGTGTTAGGGGTAGGATTAGTGTTAGGTTAGGGGTTACAGTTATGGTTAGGGTTCAGGGTAGGAGTAGGGGTAGGGGAATGGGTTGGAGTTAGGGTTACGGTTAGTTTTATTGTTGTGTAAGGATTAACGTTAGTGTTAGTGTTTAGGGTTAGGGTTAGTGTTAGGGTTTAGGGTTTAGTGATAGAGTTAGGGTAAGGGATAGGGTTAGGGTTAGGGTTAGGGTTAGATTTGGATTAGGGTTAAGGTTAGGGTTAGGGTTAGAATAGGGTTAGGGCTAGGGTTAGGGGTAGGTTTAGGGGTTGTGGTTAGTGTTATGGTTAGGGTTAGTGTTAGGGTCGTGTTAGGGTTAAGGTAAGGGTTAGTGTTTAGTGTTAGGGTTAGGGTTAGTGTTAGGGTTTTAGGGTTAGGGTTAGGTTTGGGGTTGGGGTAAGGTTTAGTTTTAGGGTTAGCGTTACTGTTAGGTTTAGGGTTATAAGAGTTTTAGGTTTAGGGTTAGGGTGAGAATAGGGTTAGGGTTAGGTTTAGGGTATTAGGGTTAGTGTTAGTGTTTAGGATTTAGGGTTAGTTTTAGGTCAGTATTAGGGTTAGTGTTTAGGGTCATGTTTAGGGTTAGGGTTGGGTTAGGGTTAGGGTTAGGGTTAGATTTAGGGCTAGGTATAGTTTAAGGGCTAAGGCTAGTGCTATGTCTAGGGCTAGGGCTCGGGCTATGGTTAGGGTTAGGGTTATGGTTTAGGGTTAGGGTTAGGGTTAGGATTAGGGTCTGGTGAGGGTAGAGTTGGCGTTGGGGTTAAGTTTAGGGTTAGGTTTAGCGTTACTATTAAGTTTAGGGTTAGAAGAGGGTTAGGTTTAGGGTTAGGGTTAGAATAGGGTTAGAGCTAGGATTAGGGGTAGGTTTAGGGGTTGTGGTTAGTGTTATGGTTAGGGTTAGTGTTAGGGTCGGGTTAAGGTTAAGGTAAGGGTTAGAGTTTAGTGTTAGAGTTAGTGTTAGGGTTACGGTTTAGGGTTTAGGGATAGGGCTAGGTGTAGGGGTATGGATAGGGGTAGATTAGGGGTTGTGGTTAGGTTTAGGGTTAGGGTTAGAGTTAGGGTTAGGGGTAGGGGTAGGGATAGTGTTAGATTTATGGTTATGTTTAGGGTTAGAGTTAGGGTTAGGGGTAGGGTTACAGTTAGGGTTAGGGTTAGAGTTAGGGGTTAGGGTTAGGTATAGCTTTAGGTAGGGTTAGGGGTAGGGGTAGCGGTATGTGTTGGGGTTTGGGTTAGGGTTAGGGTTGGGTTATGGTTAGGGTTAGGGTTTAGGGTTTAGGGTTAGGGTTAAGAATAGGATTAGGTTTAGGCCGAGGGATAGGGTTAGGCCTAGGGCTAGTGCTAGTGCTAAGGCTAGAGTTAGGATTAGGGTTAGGGTACGGTTATGGGTAGAGTTGGGGTTGGATTTAGGGATAGGATTAGGGTTAAGGTTAATTTTAGGGTTAGGGTACAGTTAGGGATAGGGTCAAAAGAGGTTTTGGTTTAGGGTTAGGGTTAGAATAGTGTTAGGGTTAAGGTTAGGGTTAGGGATAGGGTACGGTTAGGGGTAGGGATGGGGTTGGGGTTAGAGTTAGGTTTAGGGTTTAGGGTTAGGGTTTGGTTCAGGGTTAGGATTAGGGGTTAGGGTTAGGGGTAGTGTTAGTGGTAGTAGTATGGGTTGGGGTTTGGGTTAGGGTTAGGGTTAGAATTAGGGTAATGGTTAGTGTTACGGTTAGTGTTAGGGTTAGGGATAGGGTTGGGTTAGGGTTAGGGGTAGGTGTATGGGTAAGGGTAGGGGTTAGGGTTAGAGTTAGGGTTAGGTTTATGTTTAGGGTAGGTATAGGTTTAGGGTTGGTTTTGGGGTAGGGATACAATTAGGCTTAGGGTACGGTTAGGGTTAGGGTTGGGGTTAGGGTGAGTGTTAGGGTTAGCATTACTCTTAGGGTTAAGGTTAGAAGAGGTTTCAGTTTAGGGTAAGGTTTAGCATTAGGGTTAGGGGTTAGGCTTAGGGTTAGGGTTAAGGTTGGGTTATGGTTAGGGTTAGGGTTAGTATTTAGGTTTAGGGTTAGGGATAGGGTTAGGGTTAGGGTTAGTGTTAGTATTAGGGGTAGGGTTAGGGGTTGTGGTTAGGGTTAGGGTTAGGTTAGAGTTGGGTTAGGGTTGAGGTAGAGATAGGATTAGGGGTAGGGGTCAGTTTAGACAATTAGGGTTAGGGTTAGGGTTAGGGATAGTGTTAGGTTTACGGTTATGTTTAGGGTTAGCGTTAGGTTTAGGGTTAGGGTTACAGTTAGGGTTAGGGTTAGAGTTAGGGGTTAGGGTTAGGTATAGCTTTAGGTAGGGTTTAGGGTCAGTGTTAGGGTTAGTGTTAGGGGTAGGATTAGTGTTAGGTTAGGGGTTACAGTTATGGTTAGGGTTCGGGGTAGGAGTAGGGGTAGGGGAATGGGTTGGAGTTAGGGTTACGGTTAGTTTTATTGTTGTGTAAGGATTAACGTTAGTGTTAGTGTTTAGGGTTAGGGTTAGTGTTAGGGTTTAGGGTTTAGTGATAGAGTTAGGGTAAGGGATAGCGTTAGGGTTAGGTTAGGGTTAGGGTTAGGGTTAGGGATAGATTTGGATTAGGGTTAGGGTTAGGGTTAGGGTTAGAATAGGTTTAGGGCTAGGGTTAGGGGTAGATTTAGGGGTTGTGGTTAGTGTTATGGTTAGGGTTAGTGTTAGGTTCGTGTTAGGGTTAAGGTAAGGGTTAGTGTTTAGTGTTAGGGTTAGGGTTAGGGTTTAGGTTTAGGTTTAGGGTTAGGTTTGGGGTTGGGGTATGGTTTAGTTTTAGGGTTAGGTTTAGTTTTAGCTTTAGCGTTACTGTTAGGTTTAGGGTTATAAGAGGTTTAGGTTTAGGGTTAGGATTAGAATAGGGTTAGGGTTAGGTTTAGGGTATTAGGGTTACTGTTAGTGTTTAGGATTTAGGGTTAGTTTTAGGTCAGTATTAGGGTTAGTGTTTAGGGTTAGGGTTGGGTTAGGGTTAGGGTTAGTGCTAGGGGTTAGGGTTATGGGTAGGAGAAGAGGTAGGGTTATGGTTTGGGGTTAGATTTAGGCTTGGTTTAGGGATAGCGTTAGGGTAGTGTTAGGGTTTAAGAGTTAGGGTTAGGGTTAGGGTTAAGGTAGGGCTAGGGCTGGGCCTATGGCTGGGGCTAGGGCTACGGCAAGGGCTAGTGTTGGGGTATGGGTTAGGGTTTAGGGTTACGGTTACGGTTAGGGATAGGGGTAGGGCTAGGTTTAGGGCTACGGCTACGTCTAGGGTTAGGACTAGGGTTAGGGTTAGGGGTAGGGGTAGGGGTAGGGGTATGTGTTGGTGTTTGGGTTAGGGTTAGGGTTAGGGTTGGGTTAGGGTTAGGGTTGGGTTCAGGTTTTAGGGATAGAGTTAGGCTTAGGGTTAGGTATACGGCTAGGGAGAGGGTTAGGCTAGGGCTAGTGCTAGGGTTAGGGCTAGGGCTAGGACTAGGGTTAGTGTAAGGGTTAGGGTTCAGGGTTAGGGATGTAGTTAGGTTTAGGGTTAAGGTAGGGTTTGGGTTCGGGTTTGGTTGGAGTTATGGTTATGGTTAGGGTTAGGGTTAGGTTTAGGTTTGGGGCTAGTTCTAGGGCTAGGGTTTAAAGCTAGGGCTATGTCTAGGGATAGGGATAAGACTAGGGTTAGGGTTAGGTTTAGGGGTAAGAGTAGGATTAGGGGTTGAGGTAGTGTTAGGGTTAGGGTTAGGGTTGGGTTAGGGTTAGGGTTAGGTTTGGGATTAGGGTTAGTGTTAGTGTTAGTGTTAGTTTTAGGGTTAGGGCTAGTTTTAGGGTTAGTGTTAGGGTTAGGGTTAGGGTTTATGGTTTAGGGTTAGGGTTAGGTCTAGGGTTAGTTTTAGGGCAAGGGCTAGTGCTAGGGCTAGGGCTACGGCTAGGGCTAAGGTTAGGGTTAGGGTTTAGGGTTAGTGTTAGGTTTAGGTTTAGGATTTAGGGTTAGTGTAGTTTTAGGGGTAGGGTTAGGGTTAGTGTTAGGTTTTAGGGTTTAGGATTAGGTTTAGGGTTAGGGTTAGGGTTAGGGCTAGGGATAGGGTTAGGGCTAGGGTTAGGGTTAGGATTAGGGGTTAGGGTTACAGGTAGGGGTAGGGGTAGGAGTAGGGGAAGGTGAATGGCTTGGGTTTAGGGTTAGGGTTAGAGTTAGGTTTGGGTTAGGGTTAAGGTTTGGGTTTAGGGTTTATGGGTAGGGTTAGGGTTAGGGCTAGGGCTAAGGCTAGGGTTAGGGCTATGGCTAGTGCTAGGGCTAATGTTAGGGTTAGGGTTAGGGTTAGTGTTAGGGTTAGGGGTTAGAGGCAGCGGTAGGGGTAGGGGTTTGTGTTTGGGTTCGGGTTATCTTTAGGGTTGGGTTAGGGTTAGGGTTAGGGTTTAAGGTTTAGGGTTTAGGGTTAGGGTTAGGATTAGGGCTAGGGCTAGGGTTAGGGCTAGGGCTAGTGCTCGGGTTAGGGCTAGGGCTGGGGCTAGGGTAAAGGTTAGGATAAGGGTTTAGGGTTAGGGTTTAGGTTAGGGTTAGGATTAGAGCTAGGGCTAGGGCTAGGGCTAGAGTTAGATGAGTGTTAGGGTTGGGTTTGGGGTTAGGGTAGGGTTAGGGTTAGGGCTGGGGTTGGGGTTAGGGTTAGGGTTAGTGTTACTGTTAGGTTAGGGTAAGAAGAGGTTTGGATTTAGGGTTAGGTTTAGCATTAGGGGTTCGGGTAAGGGTTAGGAGTTAAGGTTACGGGTAGGGGTAGGGGTAGGGGAAGGGGTATGGGTTGGGGTTAAGGTTAGTGTTAGGGTTGGGGTAGTGTTAGGGTTAGCATTAAGGTTAGGGTTTATGGTTTATGGTTATGGTTAGGTTTAGGTTTAGGGCTAGGGATAGGGTTAGGGCAAGGGGTAGAGCTAGGGCTAGGGTTAGGGTTAGTGTTAGGGTTAAGTTTAGGTTTAGGGTAGTGTTAGGGCTAGGGTTAGGGTAAGGGTTAGGGTTAGGCTTAGGCTTAGGTTTAGGGCTAGGGCTAGGGTTAGGGCTAGGGCTAGTGCTAGGGCAGGGCTACGGCTAGGGCTAGGGTTCGGGTAAGGGTTAGTGTTAGGGTTAGGGTTAGGGATAGGGCAGGGTTAGCTTTAGGGTTAGGGTTTAGGGTTAGGGTTTAGAGTTAGGGTTTAGGGTTAGGGTTAGGATTAGGGTTAGGGTTAGGGTTACTCTTAGGGTTAGGAGTTAGGGTTAGGGTTAGGGTTACGGTTATGGTTAGGGTTACGGTTAGGGTTAGGGTTAGGGGTTAGGGTTAGGGTGAGGAATAAAGTTTAGGGTTAGGGTTAGTGTTAGGGTAATGATTAGGGTTGGGTTAGGTTTAGGGTTGTGGTTGGGGTTAGGGTTAAGTTTAGGGTTAGGGTTAGTCTTAGGGTTAGGCTTACGGTTAGGGTGAGGGTATATTTAGGGTTACTGTTAGGATAAGGGTTAGAAGAGGTTTAGGGTTAGGTTTAGAATATGGTTACGGTTAGTGTTAGGGTTTAGAGTTAGGATTAGGGTTAGTGTTAGTTTTGGTGGTTACAGTTAGGGTTAGCATTAGGGTTAGGGTTGTGTTAGCATTAGGGTTAGGGTAAGTGTTTGGAGTTAGGGTTATGGTTAGGGTTTAGGGTTTAGGGATAGGTTTAGGGATATGGTTATGGTTAGGGTTGTGTTAGGGTTAGGGTTACGGGTAGGGTAAGGGGTAGGGGTATGGTTTGGGTGTAGGGTTAGTGTTAGGGAGAGGGTTTGGTTAGTGTTTGGGTTAGGGTTAAGGTTAGGGTATAGGGTTTAGGGTTAGGGTTAGAGTTTAGGCTTTAGGGTTATGGTTATGGTTAGGGTTAGGGTTAGGTCTAGGGCTAGTGTTAGGGCAAGGGCTAGTGCTAGGGCTAGGGCTACGGCTAGGGCTAAGGTTAGGGTTAGGGTTAGTGTTTCAGGTTAGGGTTAGGTTTACGTTTAGGATTTAGGGTTAGGGTTATGGTTAGGGTTAAGATTAGCTTTAGTGTTAGGTTTTAGGATTTAGGTTTAGGGTTAGGGTTAGGGTTAGGGATAGGTTTAGGGCTAGAGTTAGGGTTAGGGTTAGGGGTTAGGGTTATGTGTAGACGTAGGGGTAGCGGTAGGGGAAGGAGTATGGCTAGGGGTTAGGGTTAGGGTTAGGGTTAGGGTTGGGTTAGGGTTAGGGCTAGGGATAGGGTTAGAGCTAGGGATAGTGCTAGGGCTAGGGTTAGAGTCAGGGTTAGGGTTAAGTTTAGGGTTAGGGTTAGGGGTAGGGTTAGGACTTGTGGTTGGGGTTAGGGTTATGGTTATGGTTGTATTAGGGGTAAGTTTGGGGATAGGGTGTAGAGTTTAAGGTTAAGGTTAGTGTTAGGGTTAGGGTTTAGGGTTAGGGTTAGGTTTAGGTTCAGGATTTAGGTTTAGTTTAGGGTTAGGGTTAGGCTTAGGGTTAGGCTTACGGTTAGGGCTAGGGTATATTTAGGGTTAGGGTTGCGGTTGGGTTAGGGTTAGGTTTAGGGTTTAGGATTAGGGTTTGGTTCAGGGTTAGGGTTAGGGGTTAGGGTTAGGGGTAGTGTTAGTGGTAGTAGTATGGGTTGGGGTTTGGGTTAGGGTTAGGGTTAGAATTAGGGTAATGGTTAGTGTTACGGTTAGTGTTAGGGTTAGGGATAGGGTTGGGTTAGGGTTAGGTGTAGGTGTATTGGTAAGGGTAGGGGTTAGGGTTAGGGTTTGGTTTATGTTTAGGGTAGGTATAGGTTTAGGGTTGGATTTGGGGTAGGGATACAATTAGGCTTAGGGTACGGTTAGGGTTAGGGTTGGGGTTAGGGTTAGTGTTAAGGTTAGCATTACTCTTAGTGTTAGGTTTAGAAGAGGTTTCAGTTTAGGGTAAGGTTTGGGTTAGGGTTAGGGTTAGGGTTAGCATTACTCTTAGTGTTAGGGTTAGAAGAGGTTTCAGTTTAGGGTAAGGTTTAGCATTAGGGTTAAGGGTTAGGCTTAGGGTTAGGGTTAAGGTTGGGTTATGGTTAGGGTTCGGGTTAGTATTTAGGTTTAGGGTTAGGGATAGGGTTAGGGTTAGGGTTAGTGTTAGTATTAGGGGTAGGGTTAGGGGTTGTGGTTACGTCTAGGGTTAGGTTTAGGGTTTGGGGATAGGGTTAGGGTTAGGGTTAGGGTTAGAGTTGGGTTAGGGTTAGGGTTAGGGTTTAGGCTTTAGGGTTAAGGTAGAGTTAGGGTTAGGGTTATGGTTAGCTTTAATCTTAGGGTTAGGGTTAGAAGAGGTTTAGGTTTAGAGTTTTGTTTAGAATAGGGTTAAAGTTATGATTAGGGAATTAGGGTTACGGTTAGCATTTATGATTTAGGGTTAGGGTTAGTTTAGGTTTAGGTTTAGGTTTAGAGTTAGGGTTAGTATTGGGTTAGAGTTAGGGCTAGGGATAGCGTAGGGCTAGGGTTAGGGTTAGGGCTAGGGTTTAGGGTTACAGGTAGGTTTAGGGGAAGGGGTATGGCTTGGGGTTAGGGTTAGGGTTAGGGATTAGGGCTAGGGTTAGGGTTAGGGTTTGGTTTAGGGTTAGGGTTAGGTTTAGGGTTAGCGTTACTCTTAGGTTTAGGGTTAGAAGAGGTTTAGGTTTAGGGTTAGTGTTAGGGTTAGGGTTAGGCGTTTTGGTTAGGGTTAGGGTTACTGTTAGGGTTAGTGTTAGGGTTAGGGGTTAGGGTTTGGTTTAGGGTTAGGGTTAGGGTTTGGTTTAGGGTTAGGGTTAGGGGGTTAGCTTTACTCTTAGGTTTAGGGTTAGAAGAACTTAGGGTTAGGGTTAAGGTTAGGGGTTTTGGTAGGGTTAGGGTTAGGGTTAGGGGGTAAGGTTAGGGTTTAGGGTTAGGGTTAGGATTAGTGTCAGGATCAGGGTCAGGGTCTGGGTCAGAGTCAGTGTCAGGGTTTAGGGTTAGGTTTATCGTTATGGTTATGGTTATGGTTAGGGTTAGGGTTAGGGTTAGGGGTTAGGGTTAGTGTTAGGGTTAGGGTTAGGATTAGGGGTAGGGTTAGGGTTAGGGTTGTAATTGGGGTTAGGTTTGGGGTTGGGGTTGGGGTTAGGGTTAAGGTTAGGTTTAGGTTTAGGGTTGGGGTTAGGGTTAGGGTTGGTGTTGGTGTTGGGGTTAAGGTTAGGGTTGGGGTTAGGTTTAGGTTTGGGTTTAGGGTTAGGGTTACGTTTAGGGTTAGGGTTAGGGTTAGGATTTAGGGTTATTGTAGGGTTAGGGTTATGGTTAGGGTTAGTGTTATGTTTTAGGGTTTAGGATTAGTGTTAGGGTTAGTGTTAAGTTTAGGGTTAGGGTTTGGTTACGGTTAGAGTTAGGGTCAGGTTTTATGGTTTAGGGTTAGAGTTAGGGTTGGATTTAGGGTTGAGGATGGAGTTAGGGTTAGGGTTCAGAGTTAAGGTTAGGGTTAGATTTAGGGTTAGGGATTAGGGTTAGGGGTAGGGGTATGAGTTGGGGTTTGGTTTAGGGTTAGCGTTGTGTTAGGGTAAGGGCTAGGGCTAGGATTAGGTTCAGAAATAGTGCTAGAGCTAGGGCTACGGCTAGGTGTAGGGTTAGGTTTTAGGGTTAGTGTTAGGTTTAGGGTTTAATGTTAGGGTTAGGGTTAGGGATAGAGTTAGGGTTGTGTTAGGGTTAGGGTTTAGGGTTAGGGTTAGGGTTAAGTTTAGGGTTAGAGTCAAGGTTAGGTTTAGTGGTTAGTGTTTGGGTTAGTGTTAGGATTAGGGGTTAGGGTTAAGATTAGGGGTAGGTTTAGCGGTTGTGGTTAGCGTTAGGGTTAGGGTTAGTGTTGGTGTTTTAGGGTTAGGTTTAATGTTTAGGGTTAGGGTTAGGGTTTAGGGTTTCGGGAGTGTAGCCCTAGCCCTAGCCCTACCTTAACCCTAACTCTAACAAGAACCCTATTCCTTAAACCCTAACCCTAACCCTATCCCTAACTCAACCATAACGCTAACCCCAAACCATAACTCTACCTCTACCCCTACCCCTAACCCTAACCCCTGACCCTAACCTAACCCTAACCCAACCCTAACACTAACATGAAACCTAACCCAAAACCCTAACCATGCACTAACCTAATAGTAACCCTACATCCTAAAAACTTACCCTAACCCTTATACCTTAAACCTAACCCTAACCCTATTCTAACCCTAACCATAACCCTAAACCTCTTATAACCCTAAACCTAACAGTAATGCTAACCCTAAAACTAAACCTAAACCCAAGCCCAAACCTAACCCTAACCCTACACTAACCCTAACCCTAAACAAAACCCCTAATCCTATCCCTCCCCTTAACCCTAATCCTAACCCTAACCCCAACCACAACCCTAACCCTAATCCTATCTCTAAACCCTAACCCTAACCTTATACCTACCCTAACCCTAACCCTAACCATAGCCCTAGTCCTAACTCTAACCATAACCCTAACTTTAACCCTAACACCTATCCTAAGCCTAAATCCTTTTTCTAACCCTAACCCTAACCCAAAACCCTACCCTAACCCTAATCCCTAACCCTAACCCTAACCCTAACCCCCTATCCCTAACCCTAACCCTAACCCCTAAACCTTTCCCTACCCTTAACACTAACCCTAACCCTAACCATAACAGTAAACACTAACCCTAACCCTATCACTGGCCCTAGCCCTATCCCTAGCCCTAGCACTAGCCCTTGTCTTAACCCTATCCATAGCCCTAACCCTAACCCTAATACTAACCTTAACCCCTAACCCTAACCCTAACCCTTAACTATAACTCTAACCCTACCCTATACCTTAACCCTAACCCTAAGTCTAACCCTAAACCCTAAACCTAATGATAACCCTAACCCTAACCCAACCCTAAACCTAACCCTAACGCTAAACACAACCCCTAACCCTATCCCTCCCCTTAACCATAACGTTAACCCTAACCATATCCCTAAATCCTAAACCTTAACCTTAACACTAAACACTAACCCTAACCCAAACCCTAAACAAATCCTAACCCTAACCATAACCCTAACACTAACCACAACCCCTAACCCTACCCCTAACTATACCCCTAACCCTTACCCTATCCCTAGCGTAACCTAGCCCTAACAATATCCCTAGTCGTAGCCCTAAACCTAGCCCTAGCACTAAACCTAACCCTAACTCAACCCTAACCTAAACCCTAACACTAACCCTAGCACTAAACCCTGAATGCTAAATGTAACACTTACCCTAACCGTAAACTCTAACCCTAACACAAACCCTAACCCAACCCAAACCCTAACCCTAACCCTAAACCTAACCACAACCCCTAACACTACCTCTAACCTTAACAATAACCCTAAACCAAACACTAACCCTATTGTTAAACCCTAAACCCTAACCCTAACACAACCCTAACCCTAACCCTAACCCTAAACCTAGTCTTAGCCCTAGCCGTAGCCCTAGTCCTAAACCTGGCCCTAGCCCTAGCCCTAAACCTAGCCCAACCCTAACCCTAACAGTAACCCTAACCCTAAAACCTAACCTGTACCCTAACACTAGACCTAGCCATAGCCCTAGCCCTAGCACTAGCCCTAGCCCTAACCCTAGCCCTAGCCCTACCATAACCCTAACCCTAACCCTAACCCTAATCCCTAAACCCTAGCCCTAACCTTATCCCTAACCCAACCCTAAACCTAACTCCAAACCATAACCCTACCTCTACCCCTACCCATACTTCTAACCCCTGACCCTAACACTAATCCTACCCCAACCCTAACCCTAACCCTAAACCTAACCCTAAACCATAACCCTAACACTAACCTAACACTAACCCTAAATCCTAAACACTAACAGTAACCCTAATACCCTAAACCTAACCCTAACCCTATTCTAACCCTACCCTAAACCTAAACCTCTTATAACCCTAGCCCTAACAGTAATGCTAACCCTAAAACTAAACCTAACCCCCAACCCCAAACCTAACTCTAACCCTACCCTAACCCTAACCCTAACCTTAAACCCTAACCCTAACCCCTAGCACTAGCCCTAGCCCTAAAATTATACCTAGCCCTAAACCTAACCCTATCCATAACCTTAATCCTAACCCTAACCCTAACCCTAGCCCAAGCCCTAACCCCTAGCCCTAGCTCTAGCCCTAGCTCTAAAACTATCCCTAGCCCTAAACCTAACACTAACCCTAACCCTAACCTAAACCTAACTGTAACCCTAAACCCTAACCCTAACCCTAACCCTAACCCTAACCCTAACTCGTCTAACCCTAACCCTAACCCTAACCGTAACCATAACACTAACCCTAACTCATCTAACCCTAACACTAACCCTACCGCTACCCCTAACACCACCCTTACATTAACCCTAACCCTAACCCTAACCCTGATCCCTAAACCCTATCCATAACCCAACCCTAACCCTAACACCATACCATAACCCTACTTCTACCCCTACCCCTACCCCTAACCACTGACCCTAGCACTAATCCTAACCCAACCCCAACCCTAACCCCAAACTTAACCCTAAATCCTAACCCTAACACTAACCTAACACTAACACTAAATCCTAAACACTAACAGTATCCCTAATACCCTAAACCTAACCCTAACCTTATTCTAACCCTAACCCTAAACCTAAACCTCTTATAACCCTAAACCTAACAGTAACGCTAACCCTAAAACTACACCTAACCCCAACCCAAACCTAACCCTAACCCTATCCTAAACCTAAACCTAACCTAAACTTAAATCCTAACCCTAACCCTAGCACTAGCCCTATCCCTAAAAGTATCCCTAGCCCTAAACCTAACCCTATCCCTAACCTGAACCCTAAACCTAACCCTAACCCTAGCCTGAGCCCTAACCATAGCCCTATCTCTAGCCCTAGCTCTAAAACTATCCCTAGCACTAAACCTAACACTAACTCTAACCCTAAAACTAAACCTAACCCTAACCCTAACCGTAACCCTAATCCCTAACCATAACCCTAACCCTAACCCCTAAACCTAACCCTAACCGTAACCCTAAACAGAACCTTAACTCGTCTAACCCTAACCCTAACCCTAACCCTAACTGTAACCATAACACTAACCCTAACCCTAACTTATTTAACCCTAACACTAACCCTACCACTACCCCTACACCTAACATTTCCCCTAACACAACCCTTACACTAACCCTAACCCTAAACCTAACCACTACCCCTAACCCTACTGCTACCCCTAACCCTAAACCTATCACTAACCCTAACCCTATCCTAAACCCTAAACCCTAACCCTAACCCCTAACCCCAACCACAACCCTAACCCTAACCCTACCCTAACCCTAAGCCTAACCCTATCCCTAGACATAGCCAAAACACTAGCCCTAGACCTAACCCTAGCCCTAGCCCTAACCCTAACACTAAACCTGACCCTAAACCCTAACCTTAACCCTAACCCTAAGACAACCCTAACCCTAACCGTAACCCACACATATCTTTAACACTACCCCTACCCCTATCTCTAACCCTTACCCTAAACCCTAAACCTACACCTAACCCTAACCCTAAACCCTAACCTTAACCCTAACCCTAACCCCTAACCTTAACCCCTAACCCTAACTCGTCTACCCCTAACCTTAACCCTACCCCTACCCCTACCCCTAACCCAACCCTAACCATAACCCTAACCACAACCCCTAACCCTACCCCTCCCCTCTCCCTAACCCTAAACCTAACCCTATCCCTAAACCCTAAACCATAACCCTAACCCTAAACCTAACACTAAATACTAACCCTTACTTTAATCCTAACCCAACCGTAACACTAACCCTAACCCTAACACTAACCACAACCCCTAAACGTACCCCTAACCCTAGCCCTAACGCTATTCTAACCCTAACCCTAAACCTAACCCTCTTCTAACCCTAAACCTAATAGTAACACTAAACCTAATCCTAAACCAAACCCCAACGCCAACCGTACCTTACCCCTACCCTAACCCTATACACTAACCCTAACCTTAAACCCTAACACTAACCCTAACCTAAAACCTTAACCTTAACTCTAACTGTAGCCCGAGCCCTAGCCCTAACCCCTAGCAATAGCCCTAGACCTAAAACTCTGCCTAGCCCTAAACATAACCCTAACCCTAACCCTACCCCCAACCCTAACCCTATCCCTATCCCTAACCATAACCCTAACACTAACCTTAACCCCTAACCCTAACCCTAACCCTAACTCTAACCCCTAAGAATAACTCTAACCCTACCCTATACCTTAACCCTAACCCTAACTCTAACCCTAAACTCTAAACCCTAACGATAACCCTAACCCTAACCCAACCCTAACCCTAAAACTAAACACAACCCCTAACCCTAAGCCTAACCCTAACCCTAACCATATCCCTAAACTCTACAACCTTACCCTAACACTAAACAATAACCGTAACCCTAACCCTAACCAAACCCCTAACCCTAACCATAACCTTAACACTAAACACAACCCCTAAACCTACCTCTACATCTAACCCTAACCCTAAACCTAACCCCTAGCCCTAGCCCTAGTCCTAACAATATCCCTAGCACTAGCACTAAACCTTGCCCTAGCCCTAACCCTAACCCAACATTTACCCAAACCCTAACTCTAACTCTAACACTAACAATAAACCCTGAACCCTAACCTAACACTTACCCTAACCGTAAACTCTAACGCTAACACAACCCTAACACAACCCAAACCCTAAGCCTAACCTTAACCCAAAACCTAACCACAACCCCTAACCCTACACCTACACCTAACACTAACCCTACAACTAACCCTAACCCCTAACCCTAACCCTAATCCCTAATCATAAACCTAACCCTAACCCTAACACTAAACCGTAACCCTAACCCCTAACTCTCACCCAACCCTAACCCTAACCCTGACACTAAACCTAGTCCTAGACCTAAACCTAGCCCTAGTCTTATCCCTAGCCCTAGCCCTAGCCCTTACCCTAGCACTAGCCCTAACCCTAAAACATACCCCTAACCCTAACACTCATCCCTAACCCTAACCTTAACCCTAACCATAACCCTAAACCCAACCCTAACCCTAACCCTAGCCCTCACTCATCTAACCCTAACCCTAAATCTACCCCTAACCCTAACAGTAACCCATCCCTAAGTCTAACCCTAACCCTCACCATAACCACAACCTCAAACCCTACCGCTAACCTTAACTCTAACAATAACCCTAACCCTATACCCTAACCCTAACCCTAAACCTAACCCTAACCCCAACCCTAACCCTAACCCTAACACTAACCCCCTATCACTAACCTTAAGCCTAAACCCTAACCCTAAACCTAAACCTAAACCCTAACCCTAACCCTGACCCTAACCTAGCCCTAGCCATAACGCTAACATTAGCCCTAGGCCTAAGCCTATCCTTAGGCCTAACCCTACGCCTACCCTTAACCCTAACCCTAAACCCTAAATCCTAACCCTAAAAACCCTAACCCTAACCCAACCCTAACCCAAACCCTAACCCTAACCCCAACCCATACCCCTGACCTTACCCCTACTCCTACCTCTAACCCTTACCAAACCCTAACCCAAACCCTAATGCTAACCTTAATACTAACCCTATACCTAACCCTACCCCTAAACCTAATCCTAACCCTTACCATAACCCCAATCCTAACACTAACTCTAACACTAACACTAACCCTATCCCTAACCCTAACCCTAAACCCTAACCTAACCCTAACCAAAACTCTAACCCTACCCTAACCCTAACCCTAACACTAACCCTAACCCAATCTTAACCCTAACCCTAACTCCAACCCATACCCCTACCCCTAACCCCTAACCCTAACCCTAAACCTATCCCTAAACCCTATCCCTAACCCTAACCTTAAACACTAACCCTAACCCTAACCCTAACCCAAAGCTAACCCTAACCCTAGCACCTAACCCTAACCCTAACCCCAACCCCAACCCCAACACTAACTCTAACCGTACCCTTAACTCTAACCTAACCCTAACCCTAACCCTATTCTAGCCCTAACCCTAAACCTAAACCTCTTCTAACCCTAACCCTAACAGTAATGCTAACCCTAATTCTATCCCTATCCCGAAACCCAACCCTAAACCCTAACGCTAACCCTAACCCTAACCCTAAACCCTAACCCTAACTCTAACCCTAGCCCTAGCCTTAGCCCTATCCCTAGCCCTAGCACTAGGACTATCCCGGGCCTAACACTATCCTTAGGCCTAACCTTACCCCTACCCTTAATGCTAACCCTAAACCCTAAACCCTAACCCTAAACTAACCCCTAACCCTAAACCTAACCCCAACTCAAACCCTTACCCTTACCCCTACCCCTACACCTAACCCTAACCAAACCCTAACCCTAAGCCTAACGCTAACCCTAACACTAACTCTAACCCTAACTCTAACCCCAACCCTAACACTAACCTTAACATTAACACTAACCCTAACAAAAACCTAACCCTAAACACTAACCCTAACCCTAAACCTTAACCCTAACCCTAACCCTAACCCTAACTCCAACACATACCCCTACCCCTACCCCTATCCCCTAAACCTAACCCTAACCCTATCCCTAAACCTAAACACTAACCCTAACCCTAACCATAACCCAAACCTAATCCTAACCCTAACCCTAACCCCTAACCCTAACCCTAACCCTATCCTTAAACCATAATCTCTAACCCTACCCTAACCCTAAACCTAACCATAACCCTAACCCTGAACCCTAACCCTTACAGTAATCCTAGCCCTAGCCCTAGCCTTAGCCTTAGCACTAGCACTAGCCCTAAAGCTCTCTCTAGCCCTAAACCTAACCCTAACTCTCTCCCTAAATCCTGAACCCTAACCCTAACCCTAACCCAACCATAACCCCTAACCCTAACCCTAACACAAACCCCAACACATACCCCTACCTCTAACACTACCCCTAACACTAACCACAAACCCTAACCTTGACTCAAATCCTAACCCAATCCCTAACCCTAACCCTAAACCTTAAACCTTAACCCTATCCGTAACCCAACTCTAAACCTAACCCTACCTAACCCTAAAACTAACCATAACCCTAAACCTGAACCCTAACCCTAACACTAACCCTAGCCCTAGCCCTATCCCTATCCCTAGAACTATCCCTAGACCAACCCTCTCCCTAGCCCTAACCGAAACCATAACCATAACCATAAACCTAAACAAAACCCTAACCCTGAACCCTAAACCTAACCCCTAACCCAACCCTAACCTTACCCTAACCCAAACCCCAACACATACCCCTACATCTAACCCTACCCCTAACCCTACCCCTTAACCCTATCCCTGACCAAAACCCTGACACTAAACCCTAACACTAACCATAACCCTAAACCTTAAACCTTAAACCTAATACTATCCCAACTCTAACCCTAACCCTAACTCTATCCCTTACACTTACTCTATCACTAAACACTAAACCCTAATGCTAACCCTGACGCTAAACACTAACCCTAACCCAAATCCTCAGAAACCCTAAACCTAACCGTAACTCTAACCCCAACCCATTCCCCTACCCCTACCCTGAACCCTAACCGTAACCACTAACCTAACCCTAACCCCTAACCCTAACACAAGCCTTCCCCTAACCCTAAAAATTAACCCTAACCTTAACCCTAACACTAACCCTAACCGTAACTCTAACCCTAATCCTAACTGTAATCCTACCCAATCCCTAACCCTATCCCAAACCCTCACTCATCTAACCCTAACCCTAAACCTACTCCTACCCCTAACCCTATCCATACCCCTAACCCTAACCCAACCCTAAACCTAACCTCAACCCTAACCCTAACTCGTCCAACCCTTACCTTACCACTAATCCTATGACTAACCATAACCCTAACCCTATCACTAAACCCTAACCCCTAACCCTAACACTAATCCTAAACACTAACCCTAACCCTAACCATAATCCAAACCTAACCCTAACCCTTATCCCTATCCCTAACCCTAACCACAACCCCAACCCTAACCCTAAACATACCCTAACTCTAACCTAACTCTAACCCTATTCTAACCCTAACCCTAAACCTAAATCTCTTCTAACCCTAACTCTAACAGTAATGCTAACCCTAATCCTATCCCTAAACCCAAACCGAACCCTAAACCTAAACCTACCCTAAGCCTCAACCTATCCCTAACCGTAAATCTAAGCCCAACCCTAACACTAACACTAACACTAACCCTACCCCTAAACCTACCCCTAACCCAAACCCTAATCTAACCCTAGCCCTACCCCTAGCACTCGCCCTAGCCCTAACCCTATCCTTAGGCCTAACCCAACCCTACATTTAACCTTAACCCTAAACCCTAAACGCTAACCCTAAAACAAACCCTAACCCTAACCGAACCCTAACCCAAACACTAATCCTAACCACAACCCATACCCCTACCCTTACTCCTATGCCTACCCCTAACCCTAACCAAACCCTAACCCTAACACTAACACTAAACCTAACCCTAACACTAACGCTAAACCTAATCCTAACCCTAACTCCAACTCTAACACTAACACTAACCCGAACCCTAACTCTAACTCAAAAACCTAAACCTAACCCTAAACCCTAACCCTAACCTAACCCTAGCTTAGCCCTAGCCCTACCCCAAGCACTAGCCCTAGGCCTAACCCTTTCCTAGGCCTAACCCTACTTCTACCTTTAACCCTAACACTAAACCCTAAACTCTAACCCTAAGACTAACTCTAACCCTAACCCAAACCCTAACCCCAACCCCCTACAATTACTCTAACTGTACCCTAACCATAACCCTAACCCTAACCCTATTCTAACCCTAACCCTA